>PVJS01008133.1:0-54066 GCA_004027185.1 Glis glis | reverse complement strand
TGCCATCTCAGAGATTTTTTTTTTTTTTTTGCGGTACTGGGGATTGAACCCAGGGGCATTGTACCTGAGCTATACCCCCAGCCCTGTTTTTTATTCTTTATTTTTTTTTAAACAGGGTCTCACTAAGTTGTGGAGGGCCTCACTAAGTAGCTGAGGCTGTGAATCTGCGATCCTCCTGTCTCAGCCTCCCAAGTACTGGGATTACAAGCATGCACCACCACGCCCGGCATCTTCTAGCTATTTAAGAATCATCACATTTTGGAAAAGAAAACCACCTTTAAATCAAGTTGAATATACATGGATCTTTAAAAGGTCTGACCTTACTTAAACAAATGTTACCTTAACAGAGCAATTGATCTCAAGGAGGATCAATTATCATGAAAATCACTAAGTCTTGAAAAGAAGTCTTGTCTTTGGACATGAACATGAGATGATTTCTTTGAATTTTAATAATACATATGCCACTAGAGAAATGAAATATCTGCTCTGTAGATATAGAAACGCATATAAGAGAATTGATTCCATGATAATTAGTTTCTTGCTCCTTAACTTCATTATTATTATTCATAGGATAAATAGACCTTATATCACAGAGATAGTTCTTTTTTCTAAATTCTATGAACCATTTTAAAGGAATAACTGCTTTTATTCTTAGGGAGAAAATTTAATAAGATTTTTTCTTGGCTCGAACACATAATTGCTTTGTTTTATTTAAGCTTAATTTAAGACCTAAATCGATCACTTCACTAGATACACTATCATTGAACATCTTAGGGAATGAAATACTCCTTTCAGATGAGGAAATTACTTGTTAATATGCATTATTTAATCTAAAGTTTGTCTTCCCCAATAGCAAAATAGTGGCAAAAATTTATATTTTCTCTATGATCTTAACTTTTGAAAGTAAAGCTGAGCCATGTCCATACAAACCAGTATATTTAAATAGCAATCAAGTGGTGAAAACTTTATCTCCTTCTTCCATAGTTCTAACTTTAACAACTTTTAGATAAATATTTTAAATTTAACACATCTTTCAATAAGCATAACTTTTATTCTTTTTGAAAAATAACATTTTTCATGATAAAAATGTCTTTCTTTTTCTTCAAAAGAAGATTGGTATATATATATATATATATATATATATATATATATTACCTACTGTGATTCATAGACTGTCAGATCTATATAATAAAGAGTTTAAATAGTTAAGCAGGAGCCCTTCCTGATGAAGAGCCAAAGTAACGCCATGAAAGGCTTTGGTAAATGCTAAAAATATAGCAGGCCTAAGTTTCTGTTTCCCGAGATATAGTTTTCATTTTTTAGCAACCCTCACCCCTATCCTAGAATAACCACAGCTACCCCAATGTAATCTACTCCTTAGTAACATCCAATCAGCATACAGTTGATGTCCCTGAGTAGTTGAACTGGGTCAGGATGACCAGACGTATACAACTGGTGCCAAATAAAACAAACTGGGGTATCTATGTAAAATGTCAACCAATTATTATGTTGCTGAATTGTCCCCCTTTGTGCTCCCCCTCCCTACTCCCTTGCTGTAATAAAATCCCTGCTTTCTAGAGACTCAGGGCTCTCAGCCAAAGCTGCTGCGTCGGTGAGTGCTGGGAGTCTGGGCTCGAGCTTGCAATAAAGACCCTCTTGCTTTTACATCGGTGTCGGCTCCTTGGTGGTCTTCGGGGAAAACGGAACTTTGGCATAACACCTGAGTTTCTGCAGTGCACAGACTGAGAGGGTGATTTTGATAGAGTTGCACAGGAAATGGCAGGATGCCCTTGTCTTTGGCTAATGTGGATGTGTTTTCTGCTTGCTTGGATCTTGTGTTTGTTTGCTATGGCTGCTATAACAAAGTGCCAAAGATTGTATGGTTTAAACAACCAAAATTTATATTCTCAGTTTGGGAGGCTAGAAGTCTGATCAACCTGCCAGCAGGTCTATTTTTTCTGAAGCCTCTCTTCTTGGCTTGTGGATAGGATTTTTTTTCCTCTGCGTCTTCACATGGTCTTTTCTCTACGCCTGTGTTGTAACCTTTTCTTGTACATGACACCAGGCATATCAGATTTGGACCCACTAATAACTTAATTTCAACTTAATTACCACCTTAAAGGCTCAGTCTGCAAATATAGCCACATTCCGAGGTGCTGCAGGTTAGAACTCTAATATATAAATACACAATTTAGTCCATAAAAGACTTCAGGAAAGAAATGACTTTCTGCCAAGGAATTTAAAATATCTCTGTTATCTGTTATCATCACAGTATGCAAACTATGATGATGATGAGAATACTGACCAGGGTAGAAAGAATATAGCTCATGATCAACGCCAACACAAAATAGGAAAGTTGGAGTTAAAGAGTCGCAGCAATACCCAGCATTCTTTTCAACTAGCAAAGCTGGGAGCTACCATTTTGGATAAAACCTTGGAAGTAAGGAAACTGATCTGAGTAGCTCTACTATATTAAGGTGCAGGTGCTGTTACATTTATTATTTATCTAAGAACCAAAATGCCAAAATGGTCCCACAAAACCAAGAATTAAGTGTCAGATAGTAAGTGCTCTGGCATTCCAAAGTGAGATGCTATATACTTACAATAGACATACGAATGAAGAAGCCACAACTCAATTTTGCAGTTCTTATGAGATATCTGCTATAATCTCAAAGGCTGAATTTGGGAAATAAATTCCTTAGGAGAGGCTCACACTCATTTAAAGGAAGGTGAGGGGATTATGCTTCACATTGCTGCTAGTCAAGTGTGAGGGTCTTGATTTATGGCCCCTGCAGTGTGGAAACTGGATTGTATTGGGTGCATATCTCAATACTGTTCCAACTCAAAAAATTTCGAGGCAAGAGGCCAGCTGAAATGGTCTATAGCAACAGAAGAGAGTGCTGTGTTGTGAAAGTAACTGCATTTCCACTCCCAACAAAATTGGCCATGTCTTTATGAACACTATAGACCAAATCTGGGCCATATGCAAAATAGAGAGCCAGCCTTGAGTTCTTAGACACTATCCAAGAACATAGGATATCGTTAGCAGTTGGCAAGAATGTAGACAACAGTATTCCATGAAAGAAAGAGAGAGCTTTAAATATCACCCAGTTCAGAAGTACTGGGACCCTCATGACAGTGGCAGTAAATAAGCCTTCCTGACTATCATGTCCAAGTTAAGAAAGCAGAAAGGACTATCATGTCCAAGTTACAACTATGTAAAATCAAATTCAGGGCTAAAAGTGGACATAGCACCTTTATTTTTTGAGAATTATAGATAAATTTCAAGGCCTGCCTAAGATTTCACTCAGGAACCAGAAAGAATTAGACCTACAGGATGAATCTGAATGGATATTTAGAAGAAAAGAATAATATTAGTTTCAGAATTAGATCCAGTGAATCCCATTTCTTTAAGCTTAAATCAAATCAAATTCCCCTCAAGTCTCTGGAATTATGCTGTATTTTCCAATTGTCCCAGAAACCCAAAGGGCTAACATATTTCAGAAGCGTGGTAAGTCCAACTTTCACTTTCTTTCTTGTGGATTCACCTTGTTGTATTTCTGAGTTTTTCCCATATTTGTCCTGTCTTCTATGTATTGCTGTGGTTGATCATAGGGTCTGTAGTGCGTGAAGCCTGGTTGGTTCTTAGTTCCCAGGAAAAGCCACCACGATCCTTTGGCGGAGAAGGATTGCACCACATTTATGCTAAATTCTCATGAGAGAACTCTTAGTTAGACTGCAACCTGTGTTTGTCTTAGTTTTTAATAACAGATGGAGACATCATCTGTGTACACGCTGACATTTCTTATATGCTATATGAGAGTGTCCGCAGTGATGTATATATTCCTACTACTCATTCCAAAAGATCAGACATTTTGCACTTGGCAGCCTCTCAAGGGTGGTGGTGGTGAACACTTCCCATTCCTGTCCTCTGAGGCAGAGTCATGCCAGCCCTGCTTTGCCACTCCCACACCCCGTCTACTGCATGTAGATAGGGAAGGGAGGAAGGTGCAGGAGGCCTGTCCTCTCTGTTCTCAACCATATGAACACTTAAAGAATTAGCACATGATTTTTATACTTTCAAATATTCTGAAAGTTAGCAAATATTTATAAGGTTCTTAAAATAATAAATATTCATCCTATAATAGTTGGGGACAAACTACAACCTATTTATAACATGGAAGTGCTGCCCTGAAACTTCCGTGGAGAAATACATGCTAGATCATAACCAAGGATTATCTCACCAACACCAATGAAGGATCATCATGTGTCCTTACTGGAAATGGATTTGAGAAATTTTTAGATCTCTCTCTCTCTCTCACACACACACCACATACACACATACTCACACACACACACACACACACACATACACACACACACACACACAACTTATATCCATGCTATTCAGTTTTATGCATACTATTTTATTCTTTAAAATATTTTTCCCATTATAAGGTAGCAATTCCTTCAGTTTAAGTGAATTCTTTTGTTATCCTCATAAAGTGATAAACTAAAACAATCATATCTTTGTGGAATTTCTTTATTAAAATAAAATTTTGTACTCCAAGAGGGCAGAACCAGGTAAACAATATATATTACAGAGCAATGTCTTTAAGAAGTTTCATTCCACCTACTGTCAACATAACATGAGCACACTCCATGGTTATTATTGTAGATTTTAAGCTAGAGAGATTAATTATGACTGACAGATGAGATTTTCCCCTGAAGCAAGTGCATTTGTAAAAATATTAAGTGCTAGGGAAGGTAGACTGCTATCTTAATCTGCATCTCATTTGATGAATATTAAATACTTTGAAAGAGTGAGATGAATTTGTACTAAGACCTAATTGATCTGGATTGAACACAAAAATATTTGCCGTTGGTAAAATTGATTTGAGGAGTTAGGACCAGTACCACTGCATAAAGTACTCTAGTAACATCTTTAAGCAATGATTAGTTCCTTATACATTTGCATTTCACAAACTCAACATGAAAGCTGCAAGTAAAGAAAACAAGAACTAATTAAGCAAAGACAAGTGTAAGCAATTTAGAAAGTAACTATTGGGATTGAAGTACCTGAACCGCATCTTGAATACTATGTGTAAAAAAGGATTTTCTTTGAGTTTTCACAGCTTTAAAGATGGAAACAAAATGTTAAAGTTTAGAACGGAAAAAATATTACATATTGCTCTGTCTGCACATTATCAGACATTTTTCAGAAACAAAATAATAAGCAAAATGATAAAACACATTTACCAAATCTCAACATTCCTTATATTTTGTTTGTTTGGTATTAGGGATTGAACCCAGGGGCATTCGACCTCCAAGCTACCTCCATTCTACCTCCAGCCCTTTTCATTTTTTATTATTTTGAAATAGGATCTCATTAAGTTGCTGAGGGTCTTGCTGTGTTGCTGATGCTGGCCTCGAATCTGCAATCCTCCTGTCTCAGCCTCCCAAGTACTGGGATTACATTTATTCACCAGCACACCTTGCCATTCCTTACGTTTTAGACACTGAGGTAGAGAAAATGATAAGCAAGGAAAGCAGAAATATATTAGAATACCATATCTAAAAGAGAAAGTAGGCCAACAGAACAGCATTCTTGAAAGACTGCATGGCACTGTCACATTTTTTTCTTTATTGAAAAATTTTTGTGCCCTGAGAAGCTCTTAGCAAATTCATCACATTATTTTTGTGATGGTGGCAGCAGAACAGCCTTCGTGTGATCACGTTTTGACAAACTTCAGCAGCCCACAAATAGCATTAACGCAAGACCCCTGGTCTACGGCAGCAGACAACAGCGCAGCAGACAACTCCAATCAATCAGAATTTGAGTTTCCTTTATTCTGACAAGGCTTCTTAATATAAGCCATCAAAAGTGGTTTAAAACTTGTTAGTCCTTCTGCCCTGTTTTTAATAGAACAGGTACATAGCCCAGTTGCTGTCTTTTCCTTTATTGAAAAACTGACAAACCATCAGCAAATGCATCTGAGGCCAGCAATGGAACATCAAGAGGTGTGGTAATAATGCCTTGGTGATGATGTGCCAGGAAAAGAAATATGCAGACAACTGTCAAAAGGCAAAGAAAAAAAAACGAAGAGAGAAATTGAACTGGGTTGAGGTTAGAAAAATAACTGTTAAGAAGGCAAGAAACTTGGTGGAAAGAAGACTGGGTTTAGGACTCAGAAAGCCTGATTTCTGGCTCTTTCTTAGGGGTTAATATCTGAGCAAAATGAGCATGTTGGTTGGTAAGTCTTTTCAGGCTTTGTTTATACATTTAGAAAATAAAAAAGGCAGACTGGATGATTTCCAAGTTTCTTAGATTTTTAGTGATTTACAAGTGTTAGAAAGAATTCAAATTCTTCCTTAATAATTTTTAGATGAGAATAAATTTATCTTCTTATTTATTTATTATTTATTTGTGATACTGAGGATAGAACACAAGGGCAGTCTACCTCTGAGCTACTCCCCCAGACTTTTTTTACTTTTCACTTTGAAACAGGATTTCACTAAGTTGCTGATGGTCTCACTAAGTTGCTGAAGCTGGCCTTGAACTTGTGATCCTCTTTTTTTCAGCCTCCTAAGTACTGGGATTACAGGCAGGCACCATCACACTGGCTTATTTTCTTTTTAAACATGTAGGAATTGTAATTGAAATGTTCATGACCACAGCCCTTTATTTACAGATATCTTTCCTGCTTATTTTTCTAACTCCCAGATTGATATTTCTCAAGATCAACTTCTAAAATAAAATATTCAATATCATCAAAATTACTGTCAGATATTTACCAAGTATTCACTTGGCTATGGAACAAATGAGTATGGAGTTAACAACAAAGTCTTTCTGTAGACTTGGCGGCCTTAGAAAGAGACTGTAAATATTTATTGAGCTTCTACTCTGTGCAAGAGCTGTCCTCAATTTATTAATACAGTAATAAAACAAGACATTTGTTCTAACTTACCATCTGGGGAGGATGATGAAAAGAGATTAGTAAATTAGGAAACAGATAAAGAAATAAAATAGTTTTACATGGAAGTAAGTTTTATGAAAAAGGTAAATGTAGGGAAAAGCAAAAGCTAGATGTGGGGAAGGTAGTTATTTCTGTTAGTTTTTAATTTGAGTTACTAGAGTGAGACTGACTTTTGTACTGTTTGATTAATAGCCTCCAGTTAAAAACAAAATGTTTGACCCTGGAGAATTAGATTCCTATTCCCACATCCAACAGAGCATTTTAGCCCAATGGATATGACCTCTGGGTTGTTTCTTCCCATCCTACACTATTTACACTTATATATAAAGCAGGAATTTACGATACCAAAATTGATCTCCAGGGCAAGTTCTGGATATAAATTGCATCATTGTCCTATATGGTAAAATTTACTGCCAATGTACAGGGGTGATGAAATATTTAACATATAGTGAGGGAGGCTGAGTAATATTAAGTTAATGTGGCTTTTGTTCCTTCCTCTAAAGACCTGTGTTACTGAGATAAGGGAAATTTTGAGGGAATTCTCTCACCTTATTTTTTATTATTTCGATTTTCTTTATTAGGTCCGTCTTCATTTTTAGGTATATTTCCTGGTTTCAAAAGAAAGAGAAAAGAGGAGAGACAGAGACAGAGAGAAGAGAAGGAGATGAAGACAAAGGAGCAGGAGGACAAGGCTGAGGACGAGGAGGATGAAAAGGAGGAAAAGAGAAGAGAAGGAGAAAACAGTGAAAATTATTGAAGTGTTAGAAAATATAATGGAATTCCACGAAGAGGGAAGACAACTGGATAAGTGCCAGGCTAAATGCAGTCCCCTAAAGGCCACTGATGAGTCCTTGTTTTTCTCTGTGACAATTGCTGAAATAAATAGTACCCTAGGCTGCTTGCAATTCCCTGTGTCATTTTCTGTGCAGGAATGAGCTATACTTCTTATAAGCTCCACAGGCTTTGTTAGACTCTAAAATCTCTAGCTGCACTTGGAAAAGTGTGGGCTCAACAGTTAACCACGACCTTCGAGAGCTGCTAGAGCAGGCACGATAGGCACTCTCCTGAGTTGTACCTTTAGTATCAAGAGAGTTAGCAGCTTCTATAATTGCAGAGTGAAAAGATAATTATCAGTGGTCAGAACTCAGAATGGAATCCCAATTCCAAAGAGTTACTACTGCACTAAAGCTGATAATCATGATAATAGCGCTTCATGTTAATTGGACCATAGGTAAATGCAAAATTTTTACTTTACAAGTGTTATTTCAACGAATATTTGTAACAGCCTATGGAAGTATTATTATCACAAAGACATTAAATAGTTTGCTTAAGTGAAGAATTATTTAAAATTAGTTTTTTTTTCTTTTGTGGTACTGGGGATTGAACTCAGATCTTATGCATGCTAGGCAGCACTGTACACCAAGATTCATCTCCAGCCCTAAAAGTTTTTTTTTTTTTAACTTAAATTCTCTTGTTCTCACTTTTTGTGACAATTGATATGCCATTTAGTTTATCTTAGAGTCATGGACTCAATTTCCTTAGGTAAAATATGAATAGTAATATTTCTTTATCATGAGGGAATATGTGAATATAGATATTTATATAAATACCTCCATCTCTATCTCAATCTTTGCTATAGTTTACATCTGAATTGTCCCCCCAAAGCCTGTGTGTTCAAGGCTTGATCACCAACCAGTAGCATACTGGGAGGTCATGGAACCTTTAAGAGGTGGGGCCACATGGGAGAAAGCTAGGTCATTGGGGGCATGCCTTTGAAGGGGATCTTGGGACCCTGACCTCTTGCCCTTTCTTTTTGTTCCCATTAGCCATGAGGGGAGCAGCTTCCTCTGTTGCTTGCTCCTGTCATGATGAGCTGCCTCACTATAGGCCCAAAGGTAACAGGGCTATGTGACCATGGACTGGAATTTTTGAAGCCATGAGCCAAAATAAATGTTTCCTCCTTAAAAGTTATTCTGGGTATTTTGTCACAGTGACAGAAAGCTGACTGACTAAGACAATCTCTATCATCACCTCTATCTCCACCTCTAACTCTTGTCTCTTTATATAATTAATAATGCTCTATCCATCTTTATATAATTAATCTATCAATTTAGCCAATCATTGATTCCTAATAAATAGTAGCTTCCTTTCCTTTACATATGCAACTGCCTACTCTGAATGTTTAAAGAAACCAGAGTACAAGAGGTCCAAACACATCAGTGACAGATATTTTTACTTTATTTTTGGTCTGACAAATGCGATGAATTGACAGAAAACAATCTAATGTTTTTTCTGATTCCTCCCATAATAGTTTAGACTATAAAAATGCCATATCAATAATTTAAATTTGTACATGTTGATAATATTTTATGCATACTCATGACAATATAAAAGGAATCATCTCTTACTTTCCACAGATAAAAAATTGGGGGTTAAACTGTTAAATGGTTTGTCCAAAGTCATATGAATAGCGACAGAATTGGAATGTTTGTCTAAATACAAAGCTCACACTACTGTTGGTAAGCCAGATATCAAATCACCCCTGTGGCAGATGCTGTGGTGTCCCCCATGGTTCCTACCCCAGATTTCCATGCCCCTTGAGTGTAGGTACGACTGACTTGCTTCTAGTTAATAGAATAGGGTCATGGTTAGGCATTTATGCAGATGTAATTAAGACTCAAGTCACCTGATTTTGAGTTAATAAACTGAGAGATTATCTTGGGTGAACCTGACATAATGAAGCAAAAACCCCTCAGATATGGATTGCACCCTCTCTGAGGCGACAGACTATCCTTGTGGGCTTGATGAAGTAATCAGCCATGATAGGAAAGATTAGGTGGCAAGAACTATGTATGAAGCTAGGCATGGTGGTGCAATGGCTATAATCCCAGTACTTGGGAGGCTGAGACAGGAAGATCCCAGGTTTGCAGCCAGTCTCAGCAACTTATTGAGGACCTCCACAACTTGGTGAGCCCCTGTTTCAAAATAAAAAGAGAAAATAGGGCTGGTGATGTGGGAGGGTAGTCAGAGGTAGAATACTCCTAGGTTCAATCCCCAGGAACACACACATGCGCGAACTGTAGATGGCCGCTAGTCTTTAGCCAAGAGCTAGAGAAAAGCTGAAACACTTAGTTATAGAGTTTCGAGTAAATAAATACTGGCCACAAGTTAAAAGAGCTTGAAAGTAGATTTTTCCATAGTCTAGGCAATAATTATAACAATATACCATAATAAAAGTATGTGAATGTGCTTTTATGCTCGCTGGCGTGTTCTCTCTCTCTCTCTCTTTCTCCCTCTCTCTCTCTCCCTCTCTCTCCCAAAATATTTTTTGAGCTAGGTGCAGTGGTGCACACCTTTAACCCTAGTACTTGGATGACTGAGACAGGAGGCCAGCCTCAGCAACTTAGGAAGACCTAATATAATCTAAAAATAATGAATAAAAATAAAAACATTTGTTTAATATTTGTGAATTGTTTTCTATGTGCAAGGTACTATGCTGAAAGTCATATATGGCACAAATACAGCTGTCTTTTGGAATCCCTGCCCTCAAGAAAATCGTAGCTGGAATAACAGGATGCCATTGGTATCCCCGTGCCCTTTGGCTTGTTCTGGGACATCCATTAGTCTTTATTAGGCATCCTTAGTTAATCAAAACATGACAGCCAGGTAGCTGTTGTCATTTCCTGAATTTGAACGTGAATTGATCTTAGAAAACTATTTTAAAATAAAAGAATATTGACTTGAAAAAGTTATCTTTTAGATTATATGAAAACATGACATCCAAATTGAATAGATATTTCTGTGAAAACAAAAGTTTTGTTGCATTTGAAGGTTAGCTTCTGAACTAAAGACTACACTATCTCTTAGGCTCTCTTTAATTTGAAAATATATCATTATTCATTGTTATGATAAAATAAGTCCTATTGTCCCTGAATTAGAATAATTAACTAGAAGAATAGTTTCCTTGAATTTATATTAGAAGGAATGTTCCTTAGAGTTCAATCATGAAAATCTTGGGGTAAAAAAGATTTTTAAGTTAAATCTGAAGGCACGGAATATTAAATAAGTATGTTATCATCATGATCTAAATTTGCACATCTTAATTACTATAGGATTTTCAATATTGACTTTCACATAAATGCGTTTGCATGCTGTAAAAATGGATCAAGCTGTATAGGCCATTCTTATGATGTGGAGAAATTCGATTTAAATTCCAGAGGAAATATTCGATCTCTTTGTTGGAGTAATTTTAGATGTTAGGCTTTCAAGCAAGAATTGTAGATAGCACTTCCTTATATTTTATTAACCTCAAAATAAATAGATCTTTAGAAAATATCTCAAGTGTTTGGTCTTTTTTGAAATTCAGGTACTACCTGGAGAATATTAAATATTAATATGCTCATATTGTATATAAATTAAGCATACTAACATCAAATGTAGAAAAAGTGTAAATTATCATGTTAAATTATCAGTGCAGGTGAAATTATTCACCCAGGGTATATTGAATGCAATATCTAAGAATAATTGAGATTGAGATAAATTACAGTAAACAAAATAATGAATTCAAGTTTTTTCCTCCTTTAAATTTTTCTGTCAACTCCTACTTTGTATATTCTAAAAAACAGATAAAAGTGATTAAAAAACATCAGTGTTCAGGGAGTATTTCATTTTAATGAAAAGTAAATATGATTCTTTCAATATTAACCTCTCAGAGAATACTCTCTCAACTTCTTTACTTGACATGTATTAAAAATTCATAGCAAAAGAAGATAAATAAAAATATATTACTCTAGAAAACTCTTAGAAAGCTTCGAAATACTGCATAATTTTGTTCTATCTAATCAATCTTAAAGCAAAAAAGAACTTGTCTTATCAGTATGAATCAGTCTCTCTCTTTTCCTGAGCCAGTCATTCCAACTAGAAGTACCTGCTGGCTTGATTTCTCTATTAATGGGAAATGTTCCACAAGAGTGTAATTTTCCCAATAATAATCTTGGAGAGCCTTTTGACTCAACAACTCCAAGTCTAAAAATCTCAGGGCTGCAGTTCATGTGTAATAGACATGTACCACACTGAGAGATTTCATTTACAATCAGCTCTCTTACTACTGTTGTCCGTAGTCGCTATTTAGGTATCATACAACATGAAATAAAGGTAAACAAGGAGGAACTGAAGTGAGCATTCTTTCCTTTTCAGTTTATCTGCATTTGAAAGAACCTTTCTATTTCTAAATATGTGAGAAACAAGATAGTTTGGGTGCTAGCTGCATTTCCTCATCTTAAGGAATTTTTATTCTTTGCTTCTTTATCTTTATCATTATGGAAGTTTCTCCATGGGTCCCTGAGTTACTGTGTTTTGCTAGTTTAATCAATAAAGCCCTTTATTAGAAGAAAGACTAGCATTACAGTGTTGTCAATAATGAATGGTTATTGCAAGAAGAGGCTCAGAGAAAATAATTAAGAAATGGAAATCTCTTAAGAAACTTTTGCAAACCAATTGTAGATGTAATCTATTTATGCAAATAACAGGCTTACCTTGTATAGCACCTTTCATCCAAATAGATTACTAGGCACTTAACAAATGTGACTATTATACTCAAGAATGCAGGGTATATTCTTTCTTTTTTCTGAAGTTGTTTTCGTGATGAAATGTTGCATTCATTTAATAAAGTTTGGCATGGATTATTTGGGCAAGAAATATAAAAGAATGAATGATCCATTAGGGACAATTAAATTGCATGAGAGTGGTTCATTAGAGAGCACATTTCCAAAATTTTGGGATCTGTGGAGGCTGTAACTGGGTTTAGTGCACAAAAATAACTGCCTTCCCTTGGGTCACATCTCCTTACTATAGCCATTAACTGACAAATTTACCCACTACTGCGACCTCATCTTTTCTTTTTCTCATGCAAAATTCTCTTCATTCACTCATTCTCAATCAGAACTATAAGAATTTCCATTTAACGTGGTCATTGTAATTTTGTTCTAAGAAAAACTACGGTTGTTTCTTTTTTTATATTTGGGTTTTATCCCCACTATTTTATTAATTTCAGCTTTTCTAAGATTCCACTTTGGTCCTTCATCCTGCCTATTCCTAGTACCTTCCACTTTTCACTCATTTCCACAGAGAAATTCATCATGAATTTCTTTACTTGTGTCAAATGCAGAAATTAACATAGTGTCTATATAGATTCAAACCAAAATTAGCTTGTAATTAAAAATAATCTCTAAGTGTGTTGTTGCTTTGTGGACATTAATTGACTGCAAATGGGACTGGAAGAATAAACTAAAAATGTGTAAAAGATGTGTGATAGTCAAAAGAGCATGATTTGTTTAGCGCATGAGAAGGAAACATTAAGAAATAAGTACAACCTATTTGAAAAAAATATTAAGACAAGAGAAGTTAATGAAATGTGCTTTGAAACACTGGTCAACAGAGTGTGGTAGCTAACTGGACTCTTGAAAATTGACCCCAGGTGTGCAGCTGTTTGAGTATCATCAGGGGAGAGAGTGTAGAGTTATGCAGATGCCCAGTCCCTGAAGACTGACTTTGTCTGAGGCCCTGTGGTACAAAACAAGAATAAGGCACAGCCTTTGCTTTTCAATAAATATTCATATGTTAACTGAAGTTCTCTGAAGAAGCTACATCCACATTAAAGATCCTGCAGACTGCTTGACCTTGCTGACTAGAACATGGTGATTACTGGAATGCTGGAGGTCAAGAGCCAAAATTGTCTTGGACTGTCTCAGGCCCTTTAACAGCCTTCTATGTTAATTTTTGTATCTGGCATAACATTCTTGTGATTATTAGGTAAGCTTCTTGGAATGTATCACTAAGTATAGAAGATATAGAAGATCTTGATCCCCCACCAACCCAAAAGTTAAGAAAGCTTTTACATCTGAAACCTACAGAACAGATTCTCCCAGCTTGCTATAGCCCTCCTACCCGATACTCCCCTAATGGAATTGGTCAGTGTATTGATTTAAGACTGTTTTTGTTGTTGTTGTTCTGTGACTATTAAAGTTCATGTAACCTCTTCCTCAGTGGAACATGTCATTCAGGGTAACTTGAATCTGTGTTCCTGGGCCATGGTCACTCATATTTGGCTCAAGATAAGCTACCTTCTTATTTCCTTTAGAGCAGAGCTGATATTTTATTTTATTTTTTGGACATTCATTCTAAGAAGTAATGGAAAGACAAAGGCTAAATCTCATTCAGTATTTTTTAGGAGATATTTTATGTTGACACATGACACTTGTTAAAGTTGGTAAGGCAGTCTTTATTGAAGGGGGATCATAGTTATAGGTATAGGGACCACCACAGTGGAGTCTTTAGTGGGGGAAATGAGATCAAACTCAGCTCAGACTCAAACAAGGACAAATGGGGGTTTATAACCAAGGAGCAGGACTGGAGAGGGGTGAGGATGGAAATTACAAGGAGGAAACATCTAGGATAAGGTCTTTCTGGCTAAATGCACTCATCTGATTATGTGAAGACAAGCCTGGGTGAAGATGTCAAAGGTCTTCAGATACTAAGGGACTTAGCAGGGTTCTTCCTCAAACTGGATTTTACAGAGAAGGAAGCACAAGGTCATATCTAGTTAAGTAGGGAACTCAGAGGAGTCTTAGAAATGTTTGGGTCAAAGGAGAAGTCTCTGTCAGAGTTTATTTGGCTAATTGCAATGACAAAGAAAAAGAAGAAAAGTTCTTTATGGTTTGCAGTCACATAGAATAAAAGCATATTACTGAGGATTAGACAAGGAGAGGAAAATAGTATTATTATTTTTCATGCTAATTTGTTATTGGTGACTTTAAATATATTTTGTTTGTAAGGCAGACACACCTTTAATTTAGAACTTGGGACTTTCTACAAGGCAGGGTAATAAAATTCTTTCAGGGCAGGTACATGCCTGTTTTTTATCTTTCTGGCTTTAAAAACTAATTGGCTCTTAAAGCATAGCATTGGATGTATCTCCTTACCAGAGTGGTTGAAAGGAATGATTTAAGGATAACTTGAAATTACAAAGGCCTTCACAAATTAAGTTAATTCTCCCTTGCAATAGCCTTTCTATGTAGAAAAAAACATTGCCCTCCTATCAATGGCAGTTAAAATTGAGACGTAGTTAAAATAAATAAGTTAACATAGGAAAAAATCAGGATTATTAACTTTTTTATTAGGCTTGTAGCCTAATGGTAAAATCTGTTTGTCTTTGTCAATAGACATTTCCTTCAGAGTTATAGCTTGCTTAGGTTATGGAACTTTTGCATCATCATCATCATCATCATCATCGTCATCATCATCATCATCTTCTTGACCAGCAAAGAGCATGTCACATTGAAGTATTTCTAATCACACTCTCCAGATCCTCACAGTTTGTGATAGTTAGGCTACTTCTCAATAGTCTCAGTTCAGGCTCTTCTCTTCTGATCCATTGTGAAAACACAGAGTAAAAACAGAGGAAGGTAAAAGGACAGCCCTTCCTTTAAGTTTTCTTTTATAATTTTAGCCTGAGAAGTAGTAAATAACATAGATCCTTGTTGAACTTTGCACTTTATTTTTTGTTTTTAAAATATTTCTTAGCTTTAATTATGAATTTATTTTTCTATCATGTGCTCCATAAGCTATTTAGGGATTTGTTCTGAGTTCTAAGCACTGTGTCATGCTTTAGCTTGTAATCCTTTTAATTAAAATCAAGAGTTAGTTGAAACCTTTGGTTTAGTTAAAAAAATCAGTAAAAAGAAGAGGATGTTTTTATATGAAAGCTTTATTGATAATTTTGTTGTTCTAGCTTTTTCCTTTCCTACATATTTTTTAACTCTAATATTCAAGTAATTTTAAAAGAGCCCTTTTCTGTGTTCTTTAAGAACTTTGTGTATGCTTACTGGGAAGAATTAGGAGGAAAAAGTATCTACTTGGCTTATTTGTTTATTACAGAAACAGACCTGCAAAAGACTATATTTATTTTCCAAACAAATCAGAAGGGCAATGTTGAATTTAACCCTTGGCCCCAGAACAGTGAAGGTTAACAAAATTCCCCAACCCTTGTAAATTCTTGAAAAGGATTTACTGCAAAAAAATCTCTCTCCATTTGGCTTACATAAGACTTATGGGTACCTCCCTTTTTTAACCTATGACCAGGTCAGAAAGACCTTCCAAATTCTTATTTTCTGTCTCATAAATTATTAGCTGAACTGCTGTCTCCACAGATCAATGGGAGCAAAATGCTCGTTAACCAAACTTTGGTTAAAATTCTTCCTTCCCCCAGGCACTTAGAATTGACATAACCTCAGCCTGGACCGGCAAACAATTCCTTCTGAACAGCCTCTCCCAAGAATAGGCTGGCCTCAGGGTGAGACATTTTCTGATTTACTATCTTCCTTTCATCCCACTTCCTCACCCATTTTAGCCTTATTTACTCCATGTTAGGAAAGAAAAGCCTTTTTCTGTCTAATTTTTGAGAGGCTTGTGGATCTCACAGTCAGAACTTTCTATTGCGATGGTTCCTGTACACCCCTTTACAATATTCCCTTTCTAGCTCTTGCAATCATCGTTTCTAGTAAACTCCTTTCTTATCAATATCAAGAAATGTTTTTGTTTGTCATCTGTAGAAATGTGTTAGTTAATGATCATGTAACTCAGCTAATGCCTCTAATATGGTAGATTAAATTCAGGTAAGTAATATATCTGCAATAAATTATTATCAAAAGAATTAATACAGAAATCACTGTGCCAACTATCAATTTATCTTAAAGTTCCAGATCTACCCCTGTTTACCTTATGTTGTGATGTTGGAGATGAGTTCAGTAAACAAACTCCTTTGCCAGCTGGCAGAGCCACTAGAGGGCGCTAAGAGTGGTCCTACAAAGTGATGGGACAGTCATTCCCCGCCTGACATTTTGGCCAATGACAGCCTGCATGTGTGACAGTGGTCCCATAAGACTGAAATGGAGCTGAACATTTTCTGTTGCCTGGTGACTTCCCAGCTTTCATATCATTGTAGCACAATGAATTATCATGTGTTTGTGGTGGCACTGGCATAAACAAATCTGCACCATGTTCACAAGTATTTAGCACATAAAATTATATTTAGTACATAATACTTGATAACATTAATACATGGTACTGGTTTATGTATTTATTCTACTTTTTATTGTTACTTTAGAATTTGCTCATTCTTATTGAAAACATTTGCTGTAAAGCAGTATGCCTTGTTCTGCCAGCAGCAACAGTCTCGTATGTCTAGTTTAGCTCAGCAGCATCATTTTCTCTTGTCCCTGCTTTAATCTCATGCTGTTTTGTTCATCATGCCCTAGGAGCAATAGATCATACCATATGCATAGACCATATAGCCTAGGTGTGGAGTAGGCTATATAGTCACATAATTAAAACATTGCCTAACAGAGCATTTCTTGGAAGTAGTCCCATCATTAAGCAACACATTATTGTGGTAAGAAGATGTTACCTTTCCACGTTCAAGTTCTCCATATTTATTATTTATTATTGAGTCTCCTGGGGCCTGGACTAGATAAGCTCTAGCTATCCCCTCAGGTCATGCCTGCCCCACTACAGTCTTTCACAAAGATGGAACCTGCCAACATCCCAGTAGCTGGTTGCTTCTACAAACTATTGTCAGTCTAAGACCTATAACACATTTCTTCACTGGCAGCTTATGTATCCCTTTGGTAGTCATATTCTCTTTGCAGAAGACTGAATCTCGTCTTTGCTGGGTGGTGGTCTCTCCTAGTTATTAGTTCCTTATGGTTTCTCTTCCTAAGCCTGGAGGAAGGCAGCTACCAATTTGTCCCTACTGCTTCTATATCCCACAAAGTCCACTTTTACTATGTTAAGTAGTTAGTTAACTACTTTTTACTAGATAATGCTTCATATTGAAACATCTCTTTTCAAATAACCAGTGTCATTTCTGCCTCCTAATTTCGTGATTGACATGAGTGAGGAATAAAAATTTCTTCAAGTGTTCTTATCCTCAATTTTCAGTATTAGCAGAATCTAGTCTTAACCTTTCCCTGGAAATCTCCATTCACTTAACAAATCATATGCCCCATCATCTGTTCAGTCTAGAAAGCTGGAAGTCATCCTTGACACTTCTGTCTTTCTTGCTGTGTAGAGCATAGCATATAAAACTATTTTTAGGAACTCATAAACAACTTGTTTTAATATGCCAGCATATAGCTCAGACAAAACTCATAAACTTGTCCAGACATGCCAGCATGTAGCTTCAGAAACTTGTCTGGACATGTCAGCATAGGGCTCAGACCAGCACTTGTGTGCTGCAGTTGATAATGGACACTTGGATCAAGGCAAAATGCCTTCTCACCTCCGATGGACTTACGTCATCAATACATTTGAACTGGTGACAGGAGTCTGGCAGGTCTGGATGAGCTTGCCAAAGACACTGGGAAAAGCCCAGAAAGTCCTATAAAGACACTGGCCTTCCTATGAGCATTTTGCTTATGCCAGGGCAGTCTGCTGTGTATGACTCCGATCCAGTGACTTGCTCCAGTCCTGCTCTTCTGGCTGACCAAGGATCAATGCAATCAGCTTGTCTCCCAGGCCAACTCCTCAATCTTTTCCATTCCTGGACTTGGTTTGTTATTTCCTACTCCTTGTTTGTTTGTATTATTTTGCTGATTATTTGAAGTGCTTTTAAATTTTAGGACTTTTATATTGGTTAATATACTTGTTCAACCTAAATTGTTAGATTTGCTAGTGTGAAGTATATTATTTGATGCTTATTTATTGCTAATTGGCTTTGGAGAAGCAGTCACCCAGCATCCAAACTTAGAACTTAGCTTAACTTTACTTAGACAATTTCCTGATAAGTTCCTGTATGCTATAATCTTTGAGTGTTGAAATAACCTTACGGCATTGGGGAAGGACATAAATTGTCTGTGATGTGACTCATTGGTCTTAGGCCTTTGCAGCCCCCAAAAATTCTGTAAATTTTACCTCCAAATATTATCCTACCTCCAAGTATTTATCCCAACCTTTACTCTAGTCCACTATTGTACATCACCAATAGTCCGTAAGAGGTTCCCCTTTGGTACTGTTTCTCAGTCAGCTTATACCATCGGTGTACTGACCTTTTAGCATACAGATTGGGTCATGTTACTTACCTGATTAAAATATTTCAGTGGTTTACCATTTCACATTAAAGTTCACTTGTATGGCCTGCAGGCCACTTTCATGATCTGACTACTGACTATCTCCCCCCTCCTATGACATTTACACTGCCCTGCCTGGTTTCTCTACTTTTTTTGCATAGGAAATAAACTTTGTAAATTTCAGGGAAAGTCATATTGTTATCTTTATGAAGCATTAAAATGTCACTGGAATTCACCAAAATGTTTCCAACAATGCATATAATTCAACCTATGTGACAACAGTGGACAGTTCAGTCATAGGCCAACAATGACCACTATACAATGCTGACGGCCTGGCTCTCAGAGATTGTGAAACCCCATTGACATTAAGATGACATACAATGGTAAAGTACAATAAAATGTGAAAAACGAGTGTTTTAAACTGATAAAATGCTGTTATTTTCCATGCGTTTGTGTCATTAGTTATTTGGTGTCTGCCACATGACCAGGATGAAAGCCATGTAGATTTTATGGGTCATTCAAGTCCTAGTGCCTACTCCACTTCTGGGCACTTAGGATATGTTCAATAATCATCAGTTCAATGTTTCTCAGTGCTTAGTGTTAAGATTCAAGATCATGTTTTTCAAAGGGAGTAAAAACAGCGACTGTTTATGAGTAGTGTGACTCTCCATGCTTCTGTGGCTGACCTTGAATAACAGAGAAGACCTAAGAAGGTACTGCTGAGCCAGGGATTAGAGAACCAAGAAAAGCGAGTCTTTTAGTCTCAAAGAGTATTTTTTTCTCAATGTGATCAGTATACAGGCTTTGTTCACACTAGTCCTCAGGAGACCTATTCTTCCCTGTATTTTCTCAACAAAGCTTACAGGCTGTGACTTTAAAACTCAAAAGACAAGCTACGTGTCACATGGGATACAAGCATTAGAGCATGGTGTTTTAGCTTTATAATTTTAGTTTTGAGCATTAATCATCATATTGAATCAATAGTAAAAATCACTATACTGTTTTATCTTTTTATTAGCGGTATTCAGGACTGAAAGGGAAAACATTGAGGATAGCTTACTGTATTTATATGTCTAGTCCAGTAGTTTCAAGAGTAACTTTCATTTCCCCTATAACACATGGCTTCTAATCACATCTGATTTAATAATTCTATAATCCCAGACTGTGGACACTGATATCAGGACCTAGTCAGCATATTCAATTGCAGAGAAATAGTGACTACTCACTGATGAGTAAATAAGAAGGGGGTTATTTGCATAGAAATATTGCTTTCATTTTGGTTGAGGTAGAAGAAATTTTGAGCGAGGCTGACACATATCACAAGATCAAAGTTAGTGAAGAATATTTGTACCTGGGGTGCTTTACTGTAGGGAATCTGTTGGCACTAAAGAGTGTAAGAACTCTTGACATCAGAGAAATATCAAGATGTAGATGAATGAAGCTCAGGAAACTTTAAAGAAACAACTTTATCTCTGAAATAGCAGTAAGCTAACACTGGCAAAGTATTGAGAAGGATAGGAGAAACATATTTAAAAGTACATATACTTTAAAACTGACATAAACCTGTATGACACACTAAGAATATATATTCATTTATAAAATACTTTCTGAGCCGGGCGTGGTGGCACACGCTTGTAATCCCAGTACTTGGGAGGCGGAGACCTCAGCTACTTAGTGAAGCCCTCCACAACTTCGTGAGACCCGGTTTCAGTAAAGGATAAAAAATAGGGCCGGGGGTGTAGCGCGGAGGTAGAACGCCCCTGCGTTCAATCCCCCGTACCGCAAAAAAAAAAAAAAAAAAAACAACTTTCTTAGAGCCAGGTACAGTGGCACATGCCTCTAATCCCAGTACTTGGGAAGCTGAAACAGGAGGATTGCAGGCTCAAGTCCAGCCTTAGCAATGTAACAATGTTCTCAGAAAATTAGCAAGACCCTGTTTCAAAATAAATAAAATAAAAAGCCATAAATGACAACAAACTTATGTCATTTGCAGGAAAATGGATAGGACTAGAGAATATTATGCTAAGTGAGATTAGCCAGTCTCATAATGTCAAGGGTTGAATGTTTTCTCTCATATGTTGAAGCTAGAGAGAAAATAAGAAAGAAAAAAATGGAACTTTAGACAATTGAGGAGAGTGATCAATAGAACAGTGGAAGGGGATAGGGGGAGGGAGGTAGAGAAGGGAAAAGGAAGAACTGATGAAAGAAACAGCTCAAATAATGCTATGTCCATATCCAAAGGTATCACTACCAATCTCTCTATTATGTATAGGGAGGTGGGTACCAGGGTGGGACCTGGAGGGAAACACACCAAGACCTATGTGCATGTTTGTTTGTATATGACTTTGAATTCATTATGATATATAATTATAATGCATCAATAAAAGTATTTTTAAAAAGGGGGCTGGGGGTATAGCTTGGAGATAGAATGCACCTGGATTCAACCCTCAGTATAAACAAACAAACAAACCACAAAGAAACCAAATCAACTTTCTTAGGCATTTGCAATACCTCTCACGTTTACAAAAGGGGGTGAGACAGAAATCCCTGTTCTTTGTAAGCTCAAATTCCTTACTCTTTAAAAATTGTTCTTAATAAAGGCAGTGATATGTGAGTTATCACTAGGTTGACTTTGGTCAGAGAAAGCTATCAGAAAAAAAGAGGAGTAGCCAGGTGTGGTGGCACAGGCTTGTAATCCCAGTACTTGGGAGGCTGAGACAGGAGGATCACAGTTTGCGGCCAGCCTCAGCTACTTAGTGAGACCCTCTGCAACTTAGTGAGACCCTGTTTTAAAATCAAAAGAATAAAAAAATAGAACTGGGGTGTAGCTTAGAGGTAGAATATCTCTGGGTTCAATCCCCAGTATCACAAAAAAGAGGCGTGACCTTATGGAGGGATGCCCAGAAAAAAGCCGGATCCAAGGAAGCATTGTGAGGTGCCTTGATACACTTCAGTCATGAAGTCAATAACGAAACCACTTAGGCTACTCGTTCATTGAGGAATTGGACACATTTAAGTGGTTAAAAAAATCAAACATATTTGAAAGGAGTTTGAGGAGATAATCTTGACATGTCTTATCACTTTTTAGATTAGTTTTAGTATGATATCTGTCCTTTGATAGGATTCTGAGGGAAGGCATAGGGAATGTGGAATACACTAAAGAAAAACCAGGCAGGACTTTAACATTACTAACCCTGAGCCAGTTGAGCAGTTAAAAACGAATGATAATTAAAAATAAACCCCAAACCTTTAAAACTTAATACTTCAATCCAAAATCAAAGAAAAGAAAAGAAAGTACACTTGGGAGAGAAGCAAAGAGACAACTTAAGAAAATTAAAATAAAAAAAAAAACTGCTGAGTGTGACAAAAAAATAGAGAAACAACAGTAGAAAACAGAACACTAAGGGGGTATTGCATTAGAGCTGAGAAAAGAATTGTCAAAATAGGATTCGGTTACCATTGAAGTAGCAGAAGTTACTCAAAATACGGAAAATGGGAACGTCAAGAGAACAATTTGGGGGCATGGTAGCAGTTCAAGGAACTCGGGAGACCAAGGCAGGAGGATCGCTGGAACCCAGGACTTCAGGGTCAGCCTGTGCAACCTAAGGAGACTTTGTCTCTTAAAGCAAACAAGAAAAACCCCATAAAAACAAAACAAAACAAAACAAAACAAAAAAGCAGTGTGTGGTGCTACCTCGCTGTAAACCCAGGATTGGTGACAGGAAGATTGCAGGTTTGAGGCCAGCCTCGGCAACTTCTCCAGACTCTCAGCAATTTAGCAAAATCTTGTCTCAAAATAAAAACTAAAGCCGGGTGTGGTGGCGTACGCTTGTAATCCCAGTACTTTGGGAGGCGGAGACCGGAGAATCCAGGTTCGTGGCCAGCCTCACTTCTCTCTCTCTCTCTCTCCCTATCTCTCCCCCCGCTCCGTCTCTCTCTACTTAGTGAGGCCCTCCACAACTTCGTGAGACCCGGCTTCAAAATAAAGTATAAAAAATAGGGCCGGGGGTGTAGCACGGAGGTAGAACGCCCCTGGGTTCAATCCCTGGTACCGCAAATGAAAATAAAATAAAATAAAATAAAATAAAATAAAATAAAATAAAATGGGCTGGGGTGTAGTTCAGAGATAGAATGCCCCTGAGTTCAATCCCCAGCACCAAAATAGAATTAAATAAATAAATATAAAATAAAATGAAAAATAGAACATTAAAAAAATATTGATGCTGGGGATTGAACCAAGAGTGCTCTATCATGGAGCTACAACCCACCCTTAAAAAAAAATTGATATTGGGTTTCGCTAAGTTTCTCAGGGTGCCCTTGAACTTGTGATCCTCCTGCTTCAACTTCCCAGTAACTGGGATTATAGATGTACACCATCATGCCTGGCAAAAAAAAGACAATTTTTAAGATGCATTCATGATCCTGGTTGTCTTCGGAACTTCAGGACCCATGTTTCAGAAAAATCAGACATAACTTTGATTTAAGATTCTACCTAGGATAATTTTCTAGCTGAAGAAAATAATATATGTGAGAAGAAGCTTTTCTTTAGTATAGTTATGTTAAACAGGGCTAAGCAATTTGTGGAGCAAGAAATAAAAACTGGAGGGTTAAAATGCCCGATGAGGAAACAAGGGACTTCATGTGTGACTGGGGACTGTGGGCCTCACCAGTACAGACTTGGACATCTTAATTGAAAATGGGTCATCACAAAGGGCACTTTCTAGGAAATGAGGCAGAAGGAAGAGGTCGATCCTGTTTCGCCTTCCTGCCCCAATCCTGAGATATAACACACATGAAGACATAGTTAACTAATTGTTCTAGCAATTGATTTTTAACCTCCCAGGTTGTGAGCTGCATCAGACTCTAAGGCTAATGGGTGCCCTGTTGAGGTTTAACTAAGAAGATTGTTTTTTCCTATATTTTCATAGTATCTTGCTGACCTAAACTTTCCTTCAGATAACAGAAATTTTTGGCTACATTAATATGGAGAATAGA
This sequence comes from Glis glis, assembly GCA_004027185.1. Classification (NCBI taxonomy): domain Eukaryota; kingdom Metazoa; phylum Chordata; class Mammalia; order Rodentia; family Gliridae; genus Glis; species Glis glis. The sequence continues at coordinate 29,972 of PVJS01008133.1, read as the reverse complement.
TAGCAATAAAAATATAATATTATTTATGGACATTTGGGACTCTTGTGTTTTCTAAATTTTATGGGTATAGGACTAGTATTGCAATGATGATATACACATTCTAGCAATTGTTTAAACCTCTCTAAATACAGTATTACACAAAACAATAATAACTATTGATAATTCTTAGTAGGAACTAGTCACTATTATTTTAAGCTTTTCATTTGTTATTTAAAATATGAATAGATTTAGGGACCAATGAATTCAACTTTATAGTCTAAAAGAATTTTGCTCATCCTAGGGAAAACCAATTCAGGGAATTGACCTGGGTGGGATATTAGGAGAAGCCTTTGGTCGGGAATGAGTAAAGTAAGAAATTGAAGATGGTAATTCTTTTTTTTTTTTTGGAGATTTTAATGATTTTGGAATGAAACTAAAGTTTGGACTTTAATTTTTATGGGCCTTTATAGAGGGACAGAAATCAATAACATTATATTTTAGATGTTTATTTTTTATTTTATTTTGTTTTATTTTTTGCGGTACTGGGGATTGAACCCAGGGGCATTTTACCTCTGAGCTACACCCCCGGTCCTATTTTTTATTCTTTATTTTGAAACAGGGTCTCACTAAGTTGAGGAGGGCCTCACTAAGTAGCTGAGGCTGGCCGGGAACCTGGATCCTCCTGTCTCAGAGTCCCAAGTACTGGGATTACAAGCATGTGCCACCACGCCCGGCTAGATGTTTAAATATTTTTTTGAGGTGCATTGCTTTCATCGCTGGAATGATTATCAAATTTCTAGTACAATGTATCTATCCTTGTGATAAGATATGATATTTAGAATGGGAATTATTATAGGAAACAATTTTATTTTACTTTATTTGCCTGTGGGGTAGTATGGACTTAGAATTAATTTTATGTAATATTCTGACTTAATCTAATATTTTCTTGAGGCAAAAGCTAAACCTACATCCAGTGGTCCCAGGATGATATTCAAAACAGCTCTATTTGGTCTAGGGCAATCATATTAAGTGGGAGTAGGACTTGCCTAAGGGAATAATATTCTTCTCCACCCAGGAGTACAGCTCTTAATTATTAAGGGTTAATTGTTTAGACCTACAGGTTAAGAGTATAAAATCTGGAAAGTGAGAGTATGACTTATTTCTCTATATATCTACTTGTCTGAGAAATCATTTATTCCAGTCCCTGGGAGTGAGTAGAATTATGAAGTTTACTTTTATTTCTCTTCTACCCTTCCAACTCTTTCCCTTGCTAATTGCCTAAGGTAATTTAAGAGAAAACAAATTGCTCAGCATGATAATTGTTGAGATTGAGTTTCAGTTACTGATGTTTTGAGCACTGGCAAGCTCAGTACATCATGTTCTTGCTTTTTAAAGTTTTTATAGATCTCTACTTATTTTAGTTTACTTTTAGATTTCCCTTAATTTTGCATTTTTACAAATCAATTTAAGTCAATTACTTATGCACATCATTAGTTCTAACATTAAAAACATGGGCCAAGTTTAATATTAAGCAGTAGGACATTAGTTGGAAAAGCTGAAATATCTAACTCAAGTGTACTGGTTGGAATAAGTTATACTTTCAACAATGCTGTATAGGTTGGAATACTTTAAAGGTTCTTTATTTGATGGGATGCTTAAGTAAATATGATAGTTTACCAAACATGAATAAAATTTACGATAGGATTTGGAATTAGTAGCATCAAGATTTTACTAATGGTGATATGTGGATGCACTCTGTACTTATTTATATTCTAAGTATTTTACATTAAGTATTTTAATTATGATAATGAAACATAATTTAAAATAAAATATACTACAAAAGGAAATGGATTTGGGGAACTGGGTGATTTATACATAAAATGATAATTCATTATAAACCAATTACTTCTGTTGTGCTGGGTTGGCTGCATTTTAATTTGATGCTTAGATATGAAGAACACTTTGTTCCACTTAATTCTCTCTTGTTGGACATTTTACTCACCAATTAAACCCATTTTATTGGGTATTGATGTTATCCCAAATAAGATTGTAGATTTCCACTCTGAGAGAGCAAGAGTTGATAGATCTGAAAGGGGCATTGGAAAGTTTTTTTTTTTTTTTAGGGGTTCCCCTATTGACTCTGGAGATCAGAAATGTTTGAGGAGTACTGGTAAAAATACACAATGAAAATGTAAATGGTAAGCACATTCTGACTGTGTAGAGAAAGGTAGCCTGGATCTAGAGCAGTTGTCAATTGAAAATATCCGTAAATAATTATTTGTAATCCATATGATGATAATAGTTTCTCAGATCTACTCTAGGACTATTGTTTTAGGGAATTTTAAAATCTGATTTAATCTATGTTGAAATTGAGCAGCCACAATTGTAGTACTTGCTCAGCTTCATATGGAGTAAGATCCAAAAGTTAATCGCTTCCTTTTAAATAATCTATGCAATGTATCATACCCATATTTTCCTTTTATCTCTTCAAGTTTTAAAAAAACTACTGATTCATAATGTTGAATGGAAAAGACTAGGGTTTTTGTTGTTATTGTTATTTGCATACAAGGATAAGAAAACTGCAGAGAATGTGAAGTAATGTTTAAAAAGCATGGTTTGGGGGGGTAAAAGAAACACAAGTCATTTAAAGTAAGCTCCAAGCTCAAAATTGCCCAATGGCTTCTGATAACATTTAGAACAAGCTGAAAATTTCCTGAGATAAATCAATTATGAGATAGCATCAGGACTCTCATACGTATTCTTTCTTCTACCTATTGTCTCTACATGTTTCACTTTTCTCTTCACTTATTTCTCTGTTCACATATTAATTCCTCAGAAAACTGTCATTGTTCTGGGAGCTGTGTAGCCCATGGCTGGTGGAAGGACAAGCTATGAGGAAGGGAAACCAGAGAGGTGACTAGTATAAGTAGTTTAGGCAGAATATTGTGACAGCTTAATATAATCCTGTACACACACTGTAGTGGATGTAAATAATTGGCAGGACCACTTTGGAAAATAAAGTTAAACATCTGCATGTCCTATGACACAGCCATTCTACTTCTAGGTACTTTAAAAGGAATGAAGATGCTTGACTATTGGAAGATATGTACAAGAATATTATCAGCATCTTAGGTCAACAACTTCCAAACTGGAAACATCCCATAAATCGATCCATAGAAATAATAAATAAATTATAGAATATTTGTTTAGTTAGATCCCTAAAAATGAAAAAAATAGAATTGAACAAAACAACATGAATGTATCTCATAGACATAATGTTGACTAAAGGAAGCTAGTTATAAGATTTCCTGTTGTACAATTCTGGTTCTATGGTGCTCAAGAATAAGCAGAACATTATCTATATTATAGAAGAGATATTACCTTTGAAGTCGTATAACTGTGTGGGGGCATGAGGAAGCCTCCTGTGGTACCAGAAATGTTCTATATATTGATTTGTTTGGGAGTTATACAGATCTTTATATAGGTTGAATTTCATCATGCTACAAACTTAAGATGTATGTACTTTATGGTAAATGACAACTCACTTATCAATCAATAATTTCATCTCCAATTTTGTATTTCTCTTCAAATGTTTCCATTGCTAAATCAGGCCATTTCTTTCTGTGGAATTACCCGCGGTTTAGATTTTGCTGATTTCAGCACATGGAAGAAACCATAGCATGGCCATATTTTGCTCAACAAATCTGCTATAGGTAGAATTTTGAATTGGTTATTATTATACTTGTATTTATATATTTGCCAGTGTGTGTTTTAGTTAGATCCCTAGATGTGAAACTGAAGTCAAAGGGAATGCATATGAAATTTGTGAGACATTGCCAAATCCTTTTGCACTGGGGCTGCATTTTGCATTTCTACTAGCCAAGTTTTTGCATGTGTTTCCACATAGCTTTAAAAGCAGAGTAGATTGTCAAACTTTTGGAATCTTGCCTAATAGTTGAGAAGTGTCACCTCCATATAGTTTTTAGTTACATTTATCTTTTTTATTTTTTTTAACTTGGTGCATTGTAATTTTACATCATATTGGAGTATAGAGTGTCAGACAGATGCATGCACATAGTTCTTGGTGCCCTCCTCCCAGGTTCCTCCCTGCTCCCTAACCCCTTCTCTCATATGTCTTTTAGCTGTGTTGAGCATGAAATAACCAGTCTATAATTAAGCAATGATTTTTTATTTCAAAAATTTTATAGACATAAATAAGCAGTAGCTAGCCTGAAAAAACTATTTTTATAGCTGATAATTTATGGGGATATTAAATATTGAAGAGAATTGATAAAATTATAGAAACATTTTATTTAATGTGCATAATCTAATCAATTTATTATATGTAAAAATATTTTGTAGAATGACACTCACCTAATAACTATAAGTGGAAATATTGGTAAAAGGTGCTTTCGTAGAGTTTATTTTTTTTCTAATTTAGAATAGTTTAGAATTTATTCCCAGTTTTTAAAATATGGCCCAATGCCTCTTTAATTAAGAAAACCTGCTAATTATCTAGTATTAGTGGATCACTTGAAAATCTAGAATGTGAGAACAGTGAAGAAATTATCTCTCTAATTTTTTCCAGTCTCAGAGAGGAAAGGCTTAAGGTACAATTAAATCTTTATACACAATGGGCCAGAGAACGAAGGGGGATAAGAGGATAAAAGCTCTCTCCTCCAAAAGGAATGCCTCTTTGTTATTTCTTTGTACCTATGAAAGAATTGTTGTTTTGTCATGTTAGCTTTTCTGCTTTCCTTTTCCACAGTTGCTAAATTAAGCTGTACTTGCCTTCCATTTGGGAAGTCCTGTGAAGGGCCGAGAAGAGCCAGGGTGAGGGCAAGTGGAAATTGGATATAGAATCAGCAATATAGGAAATTTTGTTCACTTGACAAGAAATATTCAGTCTTTTATTTGTTTCGGAGTAGGCAACCCCAGAGCTTGAGTCTAGCCCTAGGAGAAAGGGGCTACAGCTTGACCTACTTTAATTTAGAGTTAGTGGGCCAAAAGGAATCGTTAAGGATTGGAGATTAGGAGAAGATATGCAATTCTGGGGTCAAAGGACCACACGTGTGGCTCTTTGTATCAGGCTGCTGCTCTGGCTTCCAGTTTCCCAGCCATTGTTTTACATGGAAAGAAAATTAATTCCTTTCAGGTGCCTACCACATACCAGATTATGAACTAGCTGCTGAGGAGATTAAAAGATAAGACATCCCTGCTAAAGAAGGGTCTATACTACTCAAGGAGGCCCTAGAATGCAATGGGTGACTACGAAAGTTATTTAAGCTCCCAGTCAGTTATTTAATTTAAAATTATTAATATCACCTGATGATAATTGTAAGGCAAATATAAAATAGCACTTCATGCACAGTAAATACTTAATATTTGTTATCATTATAGTTATTTAAAACAAACCCCATCTTTGATTTTCCCCTGTCATACATGTCTGCTTTTCGTTTTTCTAACATGCCCCATTCATCCCTGTGGCCAGGTCCTGTTTTTTTCTTCATAGATGGAGAAACTGCTAAAACACTTTTCTAGTTATACAATCTTTTCTTTGTGACTAAGTACTTTCATATCTAGAACAAATGATTTATTATTTAAGGGTCTTAATTTATTCATTTATATGATGTGAAAATTTATCTTTAAAGCCCATCATACCTATAAGACATCATTATTAATGAAAAGCTTTTACACAAAAAACGTATTTTATATTTAAGCATCTATATGAAAAATTAGAAATTTTTTCACGAATGGCTAAATACATATTATCTACTGAAAATCCTGCAGTCTGTTACAGTTCATTCTTGGTCTTGGAGAAAATTTTAGATCTAGAGTTTATAGTCTACTGAGCTTCAAGTTAATCACGGAGTATTTAAGATTAAGTGCTGTATTTACAGAACTACCAATTCCCTTTAGAAAACATTCCTCAGTTGGGTTTGCCACATCTGCCAATCACTTCCAGTCAATCAGATAGCTATCTAGAACGAGAGAAGGAAAACTGTTCAAATTATTATTATTATTGAATTTCTTTAATACAGTTGACTATATAGTAAAGCAAAAATAATTTGGGCATCAATATCAAAAGGAGTGCTTGTATATTGTAATTTATCAATATAACAAAATATGCCATCATTGGTACTACTTCTCTATGTATATGAGTATACACACACACACACACACACACAATACATGGTAGCCAAGGTGTGTGTATGTGTATATACAAATCATACTTAGATTATTGGAATTATCTCAAATCACTGCAGATTTCTGATTTACAATTACTTGTAGACTATAAATTATCATTGTAACTTTAAGTGATATTTAAGTCCTATAAAGAAATCAGCTCCTAACACTCCTAGTTATTTATAAAACAAATAATTTCAAATTATGTTAAGTAGTTTCTAAAATGCTAGACTGAAAACACAAGAAAAGTTTGACACTGATACTAACTAGCAAACTATGCTACAAAGAAATAAAAGTTCAAAATGTCTTTTACGGGTTGGTTCATATCTGCAAGAGAAGAAGTTGCCACTGGAGGCTGTATGGTACACAGCTTGAGGATGTCTACTCTCCACATGGGCTGGCTTCCTGAGGCAAGTTGGCGTTGCCATTTACTAACTGTGCTACCTTGGGCACTTTGTTTCCTCATCTCTCAAGTATATTTAAGAGGTATGAATAACAACACAACAATAAGACCCTGATTATTATAAGATATCTGAGATCCCCTTGAGCCCAGAATTCTCTGAAATAGCAATCAAATCTGTATAAAGGTAAAGACTGAGGGTTTTTTTAGTTATATAGTAGTGAAGAAAATGAGCTCTCAATTTTAATCTGAATTTTAACCTCTTTCTTTCTCTCTTTCTCTCTCTCTCTCTCTCTCTCTCTTTCTTTCTTTCTTTCTTCCTCTCTTTCTTTCTTGCATTGGATGCCCCCAGACCATTAAATTCCTTTCTTTAAAAAAAACATACACATTTATACTATAAAAGAATAGCTTACAGAAGTTAACTTGAATTTGCAACAATTCAAGGTGATTCATGAAGGGTAACTATGGTAATAATTTAAGAAATTGCTCCAATTTATATTTCTAATACGAATATAAAAGATGAAAGGCTCATGTAAAAGTTGCTCATGTTTATTTACTGTTACTATAGCTTTTAACTCACTCAAACTCAAAGAAAGTCAGCAGCTTCCCATTTTCTGAGTTAGACAAGTGTCTGTTTAATCTGAGCTCTTTAAGGAGAGTAAAATGAGGAAAGCTGAAGAGGACCAGTATTAAACCTGAGCATCAGCTACGCAGTAGGTCCAGAGGCTGTCCTTGGGAAAGAGAAGGCCAGTGCTTACTCATCTGGCCCCCGTCTCCCTTCCCCTCTCTAGAGAGTAAGACAGTACACTTTATAAATCACTGGAGCATGGAGATAAAACTCGATGATTTTAGTGGAACTGGCTCGTGTTTCCCTAGAGTAATTCAGTTACAGTTGGCTCATGTTGAACATCAATGAAATAATTTCTTTCTTCTTAGGTCCATTCTATATAGAGAATTAAATGGGAAAAATTACAGATCTTTTTTACATGACCAAACTTTTCTGGCCAATATTTGAACATTGAAAAGAATTGTGTAAGTAAAGATTATTCATTTAGACAATGTTCTCCTTTCAACAATAGCTCATTGCTGGTATTTAATTACATGATGTTCCAAATGATATCATATCATTCCAGTTGAATAGGAAAGGTTTCCCAATCACTGTTTTGAATATTTCATCTAATTAGAGAACATTACTTTTACGTTGTAAATTATAACCTAATGTTGGGGAATAATTTCCATTTTATTATTTGGATGAAGGAGATGGGGGAATGATTAGGAAATAAATGTTTGAATAAATATTTAAAATAAGTTCACATGTTCAAATGTGCCTTTTATTAATGTGAAACAGGTTATATCAGAATATCATTGTATATTTGTAATTATACTAGTCTCTAAGAGCTATACAGATAAAATATAGACATTAATCTGATACTAGAGAGCAAAACTACTGGGAAAATTAATGTAATCAATTACAGGAATTTATTTAAAAGCCCTTAAGATATAAAACTAAACCCACACAAATACAGCCATCTGATTTGAGGGACAAAAGACATTCAATGAAGAAAGGTTACTCGCTTCAATAAATGGTGCTGAAGCAGTTAAACATTCATACATAGAAGTAATGGACCTTACCCATGCCTCACATTTTATCCCAAAACTACCTCAATATAGATAACTCAAAATTATAACATAAGAAAAAAACACTGGACCCAGGACTTGGCATCATAGACAGGATACCAAAAGTATAACCATACAAAAAAATCAATTTGTATGTACTTCATGAAACTTAAACCATTTGTTCTGAGAACAAGTATTTTTTGGCTCTCTGCATTTTTCTTCATAAGTTTGGAAAAGTAACACATGGTTGCTTTGGATAAAGATAGTTGTGTGGGGGCTGGGATGTAGTTCAGTGGCAAAGTGCTTGCCTTGCAAGTGCAGCGCCCTGGGTTCGATCCCCAGCTCCAAAAAGACAAAAAAAAAAAAAAAAAAGACCCAAAAAACAAAAGTTAAGAGCAAGAAAAAAAAAATCTTTTAAGCCGGGCGTGGTGGCGCACGCTTGTAATCCCAGTACTTTGGGAGGCGGAGACCGAAGAATCCGGGTTCGCGGCCAGCCTCAGCTCTCTCTCTCTCTCTCTCCCTGTCTCTCTCTCTCTCTACTTAGTGAGGCCATCCGCAACTTTGTGAGACCGGTTTCAAAATAAAGTATAAAAAATAGGGCCGGGGGTGTAGCGCAGAGGTAGAACACCCCTGGGTTCAATCCCCGGTACTGCAAAAAAAGAAAAAAAGATAGTTGTGTGGTCTGAATGTGCCCCTAAAATTCATGTGTTGGGAACTTGACTCCCAGAGCAGCAGAGTTGAGAGGTGGAATGAGAGGTCTTTAGAAGGTTATGAAGGAGCCAACCTCATGGATGGATTAGTGCTGTTGTAAAAAAAAACTTATAGAAATAGGTTCACTTTCTTCTGTTCTTTTGCTTTGAGGACAGAGTGAGTCCCTTTTACCCTTCCACCTCCTGACATGTGAGGATAGCAAGACGGCCTTCACTCAACACCAGATCCTAATGCCTTGATCTCGGACTCCCTAGCTTCCAGAATTGTGGAAGTTAATTTGTTCTCAATGAACTACCCAGCCTCAGGTATTATGTTTTAATAGCACAAAACAGACTAAGACATAAGTAGATATAAATGTAAACTGTTAGGTAGTACTTGGCTTAAGAGTTGAAAAATATGACCACATATTATACTTGTTTGCTAGGGCTGCCAGAATAAAGTACCACACACTAGGTGGATTAAACAACCTAAAAAAATTGTGTGTGGGGGGGGTACTGGGGATCGAATCCAGGGACATTCTACCTCTGAGCTACACCCTTAGCTTTTTTATTTTTTATTTTGAAATGGTCTCACTAGGTTGCCAAGAGTCTCACTAAGTTACTGAGGCTAGTCTTGAACCCACGATCCTCCTGTCTCAGACTCCCAAGTACTGCGATTACAGGGGTGCACTACCATGCCCAGAAAACAACACAAATCGATATTTTGAGAGTTCTGAAGGCCGGAAGCCCAAGGTCAGTGTCAGCAGGGTTGGTTTCTTCTGATGATTCCGCCCTGGATTTGTAAGTGGCATCTTTTCCCTGTGTCTCTACCTGGTCCTCTTACATGTCTATCTGTATCCTAATCTCTTCTTCTTATAAGAACACTAGTCATGTTAGATTAGGGCTCACCCTAATATTCCCATTTTAACTTATTTACCTCTTCAAAGGCCCTATCTCCCAATACAGCCACATTTGGGAGTTAAGATTTCAACTTATCAATTTTGAGGATATATATTTACCCCAAAACACATATACCTTTATATATGATACTAAATATGATTTTAATAGCTAAATATCTTGTTCTATAGGCTTCTCCGATTGGCAAAAGAATCCATTATATTGGTTTAGTTTAAACAGCCTTAGCTCTCGAATTAGGAAAAAAAAAACCCTAAAAGCTCTTACAATCTTCATCATCTTTCTTAGCATTTGTTATTTTGAAATACTCAAATAATTGATCTCCAGTCTTAAATTCTACTATTCAGCTACAAACAATTATACACCAAAAAGAACAGAAAAACCTATGTTTTGCAGAGGTTGAATTGACCACAACAGAAACTTGTTATGTAACCAAGACTTTACAAAGAGTGATCCAGATTTGGACTGATCATGTCCCCAGATAATACTGATTTATTGTCTAGCACAGACATAAAAGTTGCCCAGTACAGGCATAAGAACAAGGGAAGAAAGAGATCCGGAGCCACCTATGACAATATGACACCATTTTCTGTTTGTTCCAGGAAATTCTTTACCAGGAAGGGAGGAGTGTAAAACAAAAAACAACTTTACTGTTTACTTCAGGAAATTGCTGTACACCAATTTATCTGGGCAAACAGTTTTCTCCTCTGGGCAAAATAGCTCTCCTGTCAGGAAAGTAGAATGTTTGCTGGTACAAACAACTCACATATCATATATGATTTTACTCTTCAAAACCCTTACCTAACTGTGTCCACCAATTCTAAACCTTTAATTAGATTGTGTATCCTTCCAGGATATCACTCCTTCGAGATGCAACTAGGACTCTGTCAGAATGGTGTTATCCCTTACAGTAGAAATGCTGATAAACATCACTGTTTGATTAACAGACTAACATGGTCTTTTTGGCAGTATGACAGTTGATATATTTTACACCTATACTGCCAAGGGCCATTATTGTTAATGATACTGAGAATAGTTTGATATATTTACATATGATTTTGAGATTTTATTAGATTTAATTTCCTCACTATTACATTTTCTCTTTTAAGTAAATAAAAGGTAATTTAAACCCCTGTGGAATAACATAACATTAGCGATATAGTATAATAATAACATAATTATATAGATGGAGGAGAGGTCAGTGGTTGCCAGGGGTTAAGGATTAGGGATAGAAAGGGTGAATATATGAAGTCATATGCCTTAGCTATACATGTGAGGGTTTGAATGGAGCTAAATACAAGCATGAACACATGCACACACATAAAGCACACTAAGTACATGATAAAGTACTGACGGTGGTAATAATGTTGGCTGATTTGATATTATACTATATCTATGGATCATATTAATCTTGAACCAACCTTACAGGTACCTAATTTTAGACTTATTTGCAATAGACACTTATTTTATTATTTTATGTCAATAGGTCATTCCATTCCTTGCAATCAATATCATCTATGATTTAAATATTGAATTTTTTAATTTTTTTATTTTTTTATGTTTTTATTTTTTTGCGGTACCGGGGATTGAACGCAGGGGCGTTCTACCTCCGCGCTACACCCCCGGCCCTATTTTTTATGCTTTATTTTGAAACCAGGTCTCATGAAGTTGCGGAGGGCCTCACTAAGGAGAGAGAGAGAGAGAGAGAAAGAGAGAGATAGAGAGAGACAGGGAGAGAGAGAGCAAGAGAGCTGAGGCTGGCCGTGAACCCCGATCCTCCGGTCTCCGCCTCCCAAACTACTGGGATTACAAGTGTGCGCCACCACGCCTGGCTTGAGTTTTTTAAAAAAAATTCTATTTAATGGAATAGTCTCTCAAGGAAATTATCATATGTCTTCATAGAGATACTAAAGAGGGCACTTTTTTAAGCAATTTTTTATAATCACCGAAAAAAGAATTTTTATGATTAGCCAAATTCAAAATATCACATTCTAAAGTAGACTTTCAAATGAAAATCATTTTGTCAGGCATCTGTGAACATATTTAGACAATTTAGACAATTAAAATTTATGATGCTTTATGAGAAATATTACATAATAATGCCATTCTCTTGCTCAGTATTTATCACTTCTTTCTTAAGAATACTTCAAAATAAACATAAATTTTTAAATTAAGAACTGCTGTGAAATTTCCTTGTAAGATATTGAAATGAACATAAATGTTTAATTTCCTTTGTCTGAATTTCCTATACAAATGATCAATAAAATATAAGAATGAACAATAATCTATGATTACACTGAAAACTAAGTAATGAATCTATTCATGTGTTGAATACTTCAAAATATTATTTACATATATTATGACTATGAGATAATAAAATTTTTATTTGTTTGTTTTTATACTGGGGATTGAACCCAGAAGTATTCTACCTCTGAGCTATAGCCCCAATTCATTTAAAAAAATATTTTTGAAACATGATCTTACTAAGTTGCTGAAGGTCTTGCTAAGTTGCTGAGGCTGGCCTAGAACCTGGGATCTCCCTGTCTCAGACTCCAAAATACTGGCATTATAGGCGTGTGCCACTGTGCCCAGCTAATGAACATTATTTCTTGAAGTTATGTATGAGTAGGTGCTTACTTCACTATCCAAAGCAGTGGTAAAAAGTGCTTAACCATTATCACATTTGTTTCAATCCTCTGTCATACTTTTCTTTCTCCCCTTTCCCTACTTTATGTATTTGAGTAAATTTGGAGCTCTCACCTCTATGAAAAATAGGCAGGGGTTTCTGCTGATAGTTTGTCCTTTAAATTGAGAAAAGTGTTCTGACACATTTTGGAAATGACAGCAGTGGTGACATTTAGTAATGACTCCATGACTTCATTTAGGGCGGCTTTGATGGGCAGGCCGACTATTCATTATAAGCGACATTGCACACTGAGCTATAATGAATACCTCTGTTAATTTATATGAAAAATATTTGGACAAAATTTCACTAGGAAATGTGTTAACTTTGCAATTTTTTGGAAATAGTTTGAAATTTAAATGTGTACATGAAGGTAAGCGGAATTTAATTGAAAACTTAAATATTTTAAAAATACGCTGTAACCTACCTAATTTTGTTATAAGAAAATATGTTAAATCTGCTAAAATGGCAAAATTTCAAATATAATTATTGAGAGAGGAAATATATGCAATGTAAAATTTTAATAAGAACAAAATTCCAGGTATTGTACACAGAAACCTGAAAGTGGCTTTTAATTTCTCTGTAACTCCCAGGGAATCAGGATACTTTTTCATCTTGATGTTGATAATTTGAAAAATATAGGTCTAAAAATAAATTTAATAGTATAACATAAAATACCATAAAGAATGCATAAATCAAATCCAAAACAAAACTAAAGAAAAACACTTTAAGGAGCAGGTCCCAGTATATTCTTATGAGGCAAAGTAGAATTCAAAGTTGAAAACATGAGATTGGAAACGGTTAGCCATTCATACTTATAAACAATGCGGTCCACAAATAAACTACTAATCTCCAGAAACTATGAAATGCTATACAGCCTATAGGAGTGCTGAAATGTATAAAGGGAAAAGAAATACTAGAGAAAATGGCGGAAACACTATAATCTTAAGAAATGTTAGTCTTTTATGGATCATGAAGGTAAAATTAAAGGTAACAGGTTTTCATATAAATGATCAACGAGCCATGTCCTTTGAACATTTTACGTGTATTTATTTAATCCTGACATCTCTGTCAGGAAGGTCATATTGCTACCCCACTCTTTCACATTAGACAACTAAGACAGAAGCTGCTTAAATAAGTTGCTTAAAATCACACTGTTAATAGTCATGAAGCTTGAATTTGAATGCAGGCAATTGAATGCCAGAATTCACATTTCTGTCCACTACATGACATTATTTGTAGATAACATAATGAAGATTTATTTAACAACTACTGAAGTATCAGTCAGACATTTAAATGTACCTTTCTAAATATCCAAGGAAATATTTAGAGAATCATTTTATAAATGAATATCAATAAGTATAAAACCTAACAACCAACAGGTGTTGCCAAAATTTTCTGAGAAATGTGAAAAATATTAACAAAATTTACAATAATTCAGAACAATGCGAGAAACATTCCTGTTGTATATGCACAGGACACACAGAATTGCAAGTCCAGTGCAGAGCTCAGAGTTGAGAGGAGGGGAGATCTAAGCTGCATCCAACCAAGTGAGAAACCTGGGAGAAGGCTCAGGGCAGAGGGAGCAGAGAGCAGTGCAGGGAATGAATGGCGTGGGGAAGCCACAGACACCAAGAGGGCAGAGGGCAGGCTGTGAGCAACTGCTTATAATTTAGTATTCTGAGACATGTGAAGTGTAAAGACATAAGGCTGAAAAGGTTGTCAAATATAATCTCTATCGTAAATTTAATTCTGGATTAAAATTTAAGTATTCTTTCTTTCTTTTTCTTTTTTTTTTGTGATACTGGGGACTGAACCCAGGGGCATTTTAGCTCTGAGCTATACCCCCAAGGCTAATTTTATTTTTTGTTTTGAAACTGTGTCTTGCTACTTGCTGAGGCTGTCCTCAAACCTATGATCCTCCTGTCTCATCCTCCCAAGTACTGGGATTACAGGTGTGTGCCACCACGTCTGGCTGAAGTATTGTTTCTATCAAAATAATACATATAGCAAAATTAAAAGTAAAATAAATATCATAAACTTATAATAACTGGCTCCTATTTCCTCCTAGAAATTCTTGATTTCTTTTGATATTTGCCTCTATATTTCTAAATAGCATGCATATACCAACATTTCTTTATCTTCCTTCCTTCCTTCCTTCCTTCCTTCCTTCCTTCCTTCCTTCCTCTGTATCTGGTTTATCATTTAAAAAATGATACATACTATTTGTACATATTTATGAGATATGATGTAATAATTTGATAACTATATACAATAGATAATGATCAAATCAGGGTTATTTGCATTTCCATCTCCTTAAACATTTATCTTTTCTTTGTGTTGAGAACCTCTAGATTCTTCTGGTTATTTTGAAATACATTACAAATGACTATAGACTATACTTATCCCATGAAGCCATAGAACTCTAGAACTAGTTCTTCCTGTTTTCTTTCTTTCTTTTTAAAATTTATACATGTAGTTTTTCTGTATTGCTCTGAAAATATTTTCCTAAGTTTGAGATGCATATTTCCCCACTATCTTATAGAAATAAAGACATAAAGAGTGAAAATCATTTGCCTGAAGTCATTTACATTTTTAAAGCTTAGTAATTTTTCCATAAAGCAAGTGAAAGCCAGTAGGATAAGAACTGGGAGAATTGTATCATCATCATTGGGTTTTCAATGCCATTGTATTTCTTGTTAAAATCCTATAGAAATTTGCAAGTAAAGTATGTTTCATCTAATAATAAATTTCTTAAATGAAGATAAAAAGCATCTCAACATATTTATTCTGTGTTGGGATTTATCTGAAATTAACTTTGCTTTTGTGAATTTACATTGAGTATACAGTCTTTGGGATTAGGTTTTACAATAGATTTCAGGAGGGTTTGGACAATGTTTACATGAATTCCAATATTTGTTAAGATTTTACTTAAGGCTAAAAAAGATGTAGACATTCCTGTAATGCAAGATAAAGACTTATCCCTCCCTCTTCTTTACCTCCTTCTATTGTTCCAATAAACTTCATTAAATATTCATTAAAGAAAACCTTCGGCTATTTTTTTAACTGCTGAGACATGTGTATTATGATTATATTCCATTTGTTTTACATTTCACTTTTTAAATATAGTCAACAAACTTTCCTTTTTCATTTGCTTAGCTTTCTGCCCTTCCTATCAATTATTTATCACTAAGTTCTATGGCAGAATTGAAAATAAGTCCTGGAAATGGTCAAACGTATCGGATATTGTATCTGTTTACTTTTCTTCCAGCAGATAGTACTCTTAGGACACTCTGTCTTGCAGAGTGGACCATTCAGCTCCTGTCTGAGCTGTTTATTCTTTACCTTGTCTCACCCTCTGTCATCTTGAAAATCCCTTTCTTTGACCTGCATTATGTCTGTTGCTTTTTCTCTTTACTGGTTTACTCCCTCATTTTGAAGTACATTCACTGATAGCTTTCCAAAGAAAATTTGAGTTATGAAGTGGTTAGCTTCTGTTTGGCTTTATCTCTTAAGGGTTTAGGTTTTGGGTTTCTCTGAGTTTTTTTTTTTGTTTTTTTTTTTTTTTTTTGCGGTACCGGGGATTGAACGCAGGGGCGTTCTACCTCCGCGCTACACCCCCGGCCCTATTTTTTATACTTTATTTTGAAACCGGGTCTCACGAAGTTGCAGAGGGCCTCACTAAGGAGAGAGAGAGAGAGAGAGAGAGAGAGAGAGAGAGAGAGAGAGAGAGCTGAGGCTGGCCGCGAACCCAGATCCTCCGGTCTCAGCCTCCCAAAGTACTGGGATTACAAGCGTGCGCCACCACACCTGGCTCTCTCTGAGTTGTTAAACCACATGCCATTAGTTCATTTACTTGCTCAGTTTCTTGTCTTCTGGTGTTGCTTTTTTTTAATTCACTTTGTCTCAGAGGCTAATGCCTGTTTTATCCTTTTACTATCAATTTAAAAGATTTGATATGCAATGTCTGAAAAGGTCCCCAGTGATTTTTGACACCTGGTATTCACTCCCTTGTATGACATCTTCCCCCACTCCCTTGAGTGTGTGTTGGACCTAGTGATTCACTTCTCATGAATAGTTTATGGCAAATGTAAAGGGATTTCACGTCAGATATTAGGTTACAAAATGACTGTGATTTTGGTGTTATTTTTCTCCTGCTCTTGCTGTCATTCTTGCTCTGTGGTTGGCTCTGAGGGACACAATCTTTTATGTTGCAAGCTGCCCTGCAGAGGAATCCACATAGCAAGCCGCGAAGGGAGGGCTCTGGCCAAGTCCCACTGAGGAATGCAGACGCTCAGTCCAACAGGCAGGAAGGAATGAATTTGCCAGGTGAATGGGCTCGGAAGCACGTCCTCCTCCACTGTCCTCAGCTCAGACCATAGTCCAAGCTGACACCTTGGTGATGCCTTATGAGAAAATTCTGAAACAGTCACCCAGAGAAGCCGGCCTCCAGTTCCTCTCCCATAGAAACTGTGAGATAATGAACGTTTATTGTTCTAAGCTGCAAAGTTGACATTATTTTTTTCATAACCATGCATAAGTAATAGAGAGGGATTTTAGGAAGGAATAGAGAGGATCACATGTGTTGGATTTGCCATATTTGAACAGAAACCTGAAAATTGTTCATAGGAAATAACTATGTACTTTATAAAAAACAAAGTAAATAATAATTATTTTAAAGAGTTACCCTTTGGAAACCTTGTGGGGAGCATACCACAGAGAGAAAGACTGGAAGAAAGGAGCTGTTATAATAATGAGATGAGAAATGATGAGGGCACGAATCAGAGGACAAGGTGGGGTAACGCAAATTTGAGAACTGTTGTGAGGAGATATTACAATTAAATAATGAGTAGACTTTTTCTAGATTCCGATCTTGAAAGAATGAATGGATCATGTACCTGTTAATAAGAATCAAGACTAGAGAGGAAGGAGCAAATATGGAAAGGAGAAGGATGAGTTTAGTTGTGGACATCCTCAGTTTGAGATGCCCTATGACTTCTGTGTGGAAGTAACAGTACTAATGATAACAAGTAGCATACATCAAGTACTGAATTATCAACAGGTCCTGTCTGTTATACAGAGATTGAAAAAAATTTACCCCCACAATAATAGAAAGATAGGTAGATAGATAGATAAATAGATAGATGATAGATAGGTAATAGATGATGATGATAGATAGATAGATAGATAGATAGATAGATAGATAGATAGATAGGCAGTACTAGGGATTGAACCCAAGAGTACTCTACCATGGAGCTGCACCCCCTACCCCCTTTTTATTTTTGAGACAGGGTCTCACCAAGTTGTCCAGGCTGGCCTTATCTTGCATTCCTCCTGCTGCAACTACCTCTTCCCCAGTAGTTGAGATTACAGCCTCTGGCCACCATGCCCAACCCCACAATATTATCTAATTGGCACTATCATTATTTACACGAAACAATGAAAAATCTGAGGGTTAGAGAGATCAAAGAACTTGCACAAATGGCATAGAGAAATCTTGAGATAACATCTTGAACATAAGCATCTGTTTCTGAAGCTTGAACTTCTTATCTCCACTCCATACTGCTCTTATGGGACCAACTCACAAAAGAAAAAAATTGGGCATTGTCTTCAGAAATTCTGAATTTCTTTTAGTTGCTCTAAACATTTTGTTACCAGACAATTCTGGTTCTAATTATATGACTGGGCCCACAGCCTAGAGGATAATTACAGACATTTAAAATTTTCTGGTGAATTATTATATTTTGTGAATCAATTACATGTAAAATATGTTGTTGATAGATATGGAAAAAGACAGGCCTGGTTTTTAGTGTTAAATTTAATCATTATGGTACAAACCTTCTGGGTGATGTTTCTTGCATTCATTTAAGTAGATTATAATATTGACTGTTTAAGTCCAGGATCTTCAGGAATAAGAACTTGCAGAGCATAAGGGTATGATGTGAATTTTCAGATGCTCTTTAACTTTATTACTCTAATAAAAAGTTATGACACAAATAGTGTTATATAAACATCATTTAATTTTGTTTATTTTAACTTTGCTTTACTTTTTAAAGGTAATATCTGCAAGTGGCTGCTAGGATTGAGAGAAAATTTTGTTATGTTTTTAAATAATCACCAGTTTGGCAGAGCATGAAAATTGCAAAAGTGTATTTAAAAGGCAAAGAGAGAGAAAGAGAGAGAGAGAGAGAGAGAGAGAGAGAGAGAAATTGCCACCATTAGGACCACTAGAAGAGGATTTTCATTATCAAAATGAGTACATGAACTTCCATGAAGATTGCTGGTGCCTTAAGAGAGTGCAGAGAAATATGTGCACAAAGTTTTAGAGGTATTGAAGCTAATGGTCAAAGCTAAGGAATTAATGAAGACTTCACCCAGGCATTAATTCAGAGAATATCAATCTATTCAGCGAACTCTTCTTTAAAATGTTAGTTTGCATTCTGCCTTCTGTTATTTTTACATCTATATTCTGAACTTAATGCTAATACTTTATGAAATTTGGTGAGTACTTCTTTTTCCTTCAACTTCTTTTTTTTTTTTTGCGGTTCCGGGTATTGAACCCAGGGGCGTTTTACCTCCGCACTACGCCCCCGGCCCTATTTTTTATACTTTATTTTGAGACCGGGTCTCACGAAGTTGCGGAGGGCCTCACTAGGTAGAGAGAGAGAGAGAGAGAGAGAGAGAGAGAGAGACAGGGAGAGAGAGAGCGAGAGAGCTGAGGCTGGCCGCGAACCCGGATCCTCCGGTCTCCGCCTCCCAAAGTACTGGAATTACAAGCGTGCACCACCACGCCCGGCTTCCTTCAACTTCTGATTATGAAAAACTTCAAGCATACAGAACAAAATAGTGCAACAAGTATCTGATACTCTTCATCTAGATTCAGCAATTGTTAAGATGATGTGCCAGTTTTGTTTTTGCATGTATATGTATATTTTAGTTCATCCTTGAATATTCCAGCATGCATTCTCAGGAATAAGGTATAATGGTATAATAGTTAAGAACCAATGCATTACAGAATTAAGTTTGAATCCTGGCCCTGACACTTACTAGCTAGGATAATTTGGTTTACCTCTTTACTTCTGTATGTGGTGTGTGTGTGTGTGTGTGTGTGTGTGTGTGTGTGTGCATGCAAGTGTGTGTTAGTTACTGGGGACTGAGCCAAGGGGCATTCTACCTCAGAGCTACATCTCTCCAGATCTCTTTGTTTTTTTTGAAACAGGGTCTTCCTGGGTTTCTGAGGATCTCATTATTTTGCTGAAGATGTCCTTGAACCTGTTATCCTCTGGTCTCAGCCTCCCAAGTACTGGGATTATAGGCATGTGCCACCACGTCTGGCACCTCCTAACTTCTTAAACCTCAGTTTCATATATATAAAATGGAGATGAAGTAAATACTTTTCTACATGACAGGATTATTTCATGATCAAATGAGAGAGGATGTGCAAAATGCTTCAGCCTAATGTCTGTAGAAAGCGAGTGCTCAGTAAGAATGTGGAGTTTCCTCAGGCACTTGTCTTCTGTCCATCCTTGCCTTACTGCTCTCTGTTCCTGTTGTTCAAGGGTGACGTAAATACAGCCATTATGAAATCAAATTATAATCAAGAATGGAAATTTGGAAATCTAAAGGAAAGTTTGGGAAGGCACAATGTCTGTTGATTGGCACATATTTATTTGATTCAATTTAAAACTGCTCTCATAAGGAAAAAATAAATAAAAGAAAAGTGAGTTAGCAGAAAGACTTGCCTACATTAGCCCTTGCTCAGAATGTGCAGATCTGGATTTCCTTCTGCCCAAGTTAATTCTGCATTGGTTAGAAAGGCTTTCAAAGATAGGTAGGGTTTGGAAACTATAAAACAAACAAACAAAAAACCTATGAGCAAATGAGTTTATAGCCAGCAATCAGTGTTTGTCATTTAGATACCTTTTGATATTTGGCTATTTTCACAGAGAACTTAATGAGAGTAATTGGGAGGCAAATGGAGCCCTTTGACGAACTCTTGCAGAAACAAGCAGTATTGCTTTGGAGAAGAATGACTAACACTATATTTAGGAGAAAGAATAACTATCTCGAGGTTGCGTCAGTGATATTGGCTTTGACGTAGTGCACAGTGGAGAGGATGCTCTTTCATTGTGAAGAGATCAATTTAGTTGACTTCAGAGAAGGAACATTTATAGAATATCTCCTGTAGTCAGCTACTGAGCCAATGCCATGTGTTAGGGCACGGCATGTGAGTGTGTGTTTCGACTTTGATTGAATACCATGATAACCCTAGGTGGTGTTGTGTGTCATCTTTAATATGCATTAGTGAGTTAAGACATTAAGTCTATTGTTCAATGTCATATAGCTGGCAGTTGCAGTGTCTGCTTCTAAAACTGGTACTCCTTCTACTATAACAGTGGTTCTCAAAGTGGGGTCTTTGATGTAGCAGCATCAATAGGATTTGTAAGAAATGCAAATTTTCAGGCCCCAACCCAGACCTGCCAAATCTCTGAGAGCGGGGTCTGGCAATCTGTGTATTAACGAATTCTCCAGGTGATTTTTTTAAATCTACACTAAAAGGGAGAAGCTTTGGATTTGGAATGTTTCCCAAAACCTAAGTGTTAGGCAATACACCTAGGTTTGGAGGTGGGGTATGGCTGGAAGAAGTGTGTCACTGGGGGTACAGCCTTGAGGACTGTGTCTGTCCATGATCTTCTCTCTCTCTCTCTCTCTCTCTCTCTCTCTCTCTCTCTCTCTTTTTCTCTGTGTGTGTGTGTGTATTTTCTGGTTACCAAGAGCTAAAGGCGAATTTTCCTCCTCTGCCATGTCCTAAACCTCTACCACCAAGTGGTTGCTGACACACGTCAGCTGTTCACGGACTGACCTTTGAAACTGTGAGCTGTAAAATAACCTTTCTCTAAGTTGTGCTGGTAAGGTATTTTGGTCACAGTGATGAAAAACCTAACTAAACACCTTGCATATATATATATATATATATATATATATATATATATATATATATAATCTTCCCAGAGCATTTGAAATTTTGAGAATTGAGAGCAGAAAACAGGTGTTTTGGGTAGGCAGTTCCAACTGGCAATTTCTGTTCTGGTAATACCTCTCTGAAGGTGTCAGAATCACAGGCTAGATCAAGAAGAAAACTAGGGGCCTTCCCTTGATAATATTCATAAAACCACCAGAGAATGGAGGCCAAGAGAATCCATCCAGTTAGGGCTCCCAGCAGGAGAGCATATATGTGGAGAGAAAAGTGGATCATAGGGAAGGAGGGTATGAGAAGATGCACTGAAAAGAATTCTCAGCAGAGGCCGTGCTGGCTGACTTTTTGCAATTGTTGGTTCCAGTGCTCATTAGGAAAGGTGTTTTCAGAGACTACTTTGGTAAATATTTGACTTGGGGGCACTGAGAAAGCTGTTACCTAATGCAAAACACATGGTATTTGTTTCTGTCACTTTATTGACTTTTCATAGAATTCTCTTCTAATCAATTAGGACCTGCAGCTTGCAAGTTGGGGTGCAGGTATCAGCCTTAAACACTATCAAAACTAATTGAAAAATGAATATTGAACATCTACCAGGCTAGGCAGTAGATACATAATATAAATTTACCAATTGAGGATCCAAGCCAAAAATAAAAAAAAGACGAATGCAGCCGGGGTGGTGGCATATGACTATAATCCCAGGACTTGGGAGGTTGAAACAGGAGGATTGAAGGTTCGAGGTCAGGCTCAGCAACTTGGCAAGACCCTGTTTCAAAATAAAAAAATAAAAAGGTCTGGGGTTGTAGCTCAGAGGTAGAATGTCCCTGAGTTCAATCCATAGTACAAAAAAAGGCAAATACATTTAAAAATCTATGTTCTTGGTGTTCTAAGTATCAGTATCTTTGACAAAGCAGGAGGGTAAAATTTTATCTTTCATTGTATAAACTAACTCCAAATTATAAACTAAAGAATTAGGCATGAAATTGTCATTTGTCACAAATCAATTAAAAATAAATATGGTAAGCAGATGTGATGTTATGACTAGAGGAAACAGAAGCAAAAATTAGATGATTTTACTTAAACAAATGAACAGATGCATGGAAGAAAACAAAACCAGCAAAACAAACAAACATTTGGAATGTGAATTTTTAAATTAAAAAAAATGAAGTAAAAAGGAAGTATGGTCCTAAACTGAGATATTTGGTGTGGTGAAGTAGTGTCCATTCATTGCTTTGGCAAATATCACTTTTTAGGCATCTGTGATCAGCATAAAGACGATTAGGTTTCCAGCTCTGAGTTTCTCTCAAATTTAGTTCTCATTCATGCCTGCGTGTGGGAGGAACGTTGCCACCCAACTAATATCCCTGGACATGTGGAACTCAAGATGTCCAGTGAATGGAGCGGAGCCTGGAATGTGGCCACTGTGCTCGTGTTTGTGGTTCCCACATTCCCAGAGTCTCAGGACTGCCAGAATAAATTTGGCAGCAGATATTTGGGTTCCTGCCAGTACTAGGTTTGAGGCTTGTTTGGCCCTATTTTTTGACTATCTGGTTGATTCAGAATTTTCTTCTTTTCACTAGTGCACTGTATAGGGAAAATCGAGATGTAAATTGTAAAGATTTTAAAGAGATTGTAAAGATTTAGACTTTTACATAAGTAGACCTATAGAGTTACAGAGTTGTATAAGCTTAAATTTAATAACTTTACCATCTTTAGGCAATCTGTGTATGAACAAATCTTCCAGGTAATCTGTATTAAGAAGGCTTCAAGGTAATTTTGATCTACACTAAAATATGAGAACCACATGGACAGACATACCCTATTTAGATGTGTACTTTTATGTAATCTCTGCTATGTTGGATTTTCACATCTAGAATATAGTCTTTAAACAATATCACGTCTTTGTAAAGAGATGCTATACTATACTGTATATGAGTGCTATATAGCATTGCAATATAGCAGAGAAAACACTGGGATTATAGTGAAAAGATACAATTTTGAATCTTGTCTGGGTCATCAACTGCTTCTGCTATACAGGAAGATATTCAATATTTCAATTTTCAGTTTTTCTTGGTGGTACAAATGGGATAATTGCTTCTAACTCACAGAATGGATGAGTGACTAATGAGAAAATGATTAATACATTCAACTAGTATTTTTTGAGTGCCTATTATGTGTTTGATATGTTACTAGAAGCTTGAGATAGGAGTGAAAGACACATAGTTCATTTTTCTTAGGATGTAGTTTCAATATTGTATAAAAAATCCTAATGCTAATCCTGAGTAATTAACTTGTTGTAGTCTATATACTAGTGGGAAAAATCATAGATAACTTTCATGAGGGGTGTTTGGTGGAGAGAGATACAATAAAGTAGGAAGACGAATTCTAGATGGAAGAGGGTGGTGGATGTGTAGAGAGTATAGCATATCTCCACAATTGGAGACACAAAAGAGCATTGAACATTAATGGTACTGGAAGAACTGTAATGTCCTAACTTAGGTAAGGGGAGAGTCCTTAGATATATGGATCTATAAGCAGCAAGTATATCAGTTAGGGCTCTATGCAACATAACCTGTGGGATATAGAATCAACAGTGAGCAATTTTATAAAGACAATTGAGCTAAGCAGGGCATGGTGGCACATGCTTGTAATCCCAATACTTGGGAGGCTGAGACAGGAGGATCGCAGGTTTGTGGCCAGCCTCAGCAACTTGTGAGGCCCTCTGGAATTTAGTGAGACCCTGTTTCAAAATAAAGAATAAAAAAGGGCTGGGGGTGTAGCTTGGAGGTGGAATGCCCCTGGGTTCAATCCCCAGTACCACAAAAAAGAAAAGACATTGAGCTAATGAGATTCATATTTTGTAAAGATAATTTGGCTGCATTACATAAGATGGGTAGAGATTTCATTTAGGCAAGAGATAATGATGGATTAAATTAAGACAATGTTTTGATTGATTGAGATGGCAAGAACCTGAAAGATTGGAGGTGTTAAGGATATAGCCTTCATAGCATTTGGAAGCCAGAAGGATTTGATTGAAAAAACTTGACACTAATTTCCCAGACATTGCTAGTCTATAGTTATAAAAAATGTAATACTCAGATTATGGTCAGTTGAAATCCTGCTGGTCTAACTGTTGGAAATTCATCTTCCTCAAAGTATTCAAAACCTTAGAGGAGTTTCCCAGGGTGCTGTCTTTTGTGTACTCAGGGTCAAGTCCCTAAAGTCCCTTGGCTCTGTCCCTCTGACTCACACCCCTACATCTGACTGTTGGGGGTGGTCCTGAAGTCTCCAGTGTGGCGGCACCTGGTTCCTCTGTAGGGTTGCTTTTTGCTATCACTGTCCACAAAGAACCTCTGCATCAGCACCCAGACCTCTTGCTGTATCACATGCATAAGTCAGCATCTATTCTGGAGATGTATAAGCAACAAAGCACAGCTGAGCCTTGAACCCAACTGTGAAGAATACATCTCAAAAGGCCCAGGGAACCAACCTGTTTTCAGGAAAAGACAGCACAGAAATTGATTTTCAACAATGTGCGGGCCCCAACTCATTCTAGAGCTCTTTATTCTGCTGCAGTATCTATCCTCAGTGTGGTAGGAGTTGTCTGAACCTCTGCATTGAAATTCTCCAGGATCTCCACGCTTTGAAATCAGACTAAATCTTCCTTCAACCCTAGAAAGATAAAAAGTAACTCTCCAAACTAAGCCTTCCATCTTCAGTCTTGATTTCTTCCTGAGCCTGAATCATAGTGAGTGTGCTTCTTCAGGGAAAACCTCATCTCCTCTTAGTTTTATGATCTGTTTCTGTATTCCCAACAAAACAACACAAAATGAAAATAAGATGTTGCCTATTTCTGGGTTATTTGTTTTTAGGCAGTAGCTGTTGAGAAAATGAACAGTCTTATCCCATAGGCTAATATATAATCTAGTTTCTTTTCTCTCTTATTTCACCAAGGATTTAATAATCTTGGTGTGAAAACTCACTCATAGTAACATTGTTACTTACATAGAAGTACTTTTCTAAACTGCAAAACATCATACAAATATGAATCTGTAATTTTGTATGCAAAAAAGTCCAAGTTGTTTAATACAGTTCAGTGAATCCTAAAGGGATTGGTTGCTCCTTATCCAAAGAATGATGATATAAACCCTATATTTTTTTACTATTTTATATCATGAATAATATCTGAAATATACTGTTTATGAAAGCTTGCCTTATTAAGTCAACAAAATCCTAAGAAGATATAATTTACACTAGAGTTTATCTCATAATACATTTTCAATAAGGTGCAATGAAAAGGAAATTATATATTATAATACCTATATCAGCCCCATTATTATTCTTTTGTCCTTCTTTGAGACTGAGCACCACTTTTTTCTTGAAGTTAAAATAAAAATCATTATCTTTTACATCAATGTCTGTCAAAATTAGTACCAAGAACATTTATTAAATGTCTATTTACCTACATATGTCATGGTCCTTGAATCTGTACAATGTAAGTCATATGGAAGATATTTCTAGCTTCTAGAGCTATCTAGAGATTGATAATTTAAGCTACATAGTATTAACACTATTAGGAATATAGGATCATTTATTTAAAACACCTAGAAGAAAGAATGATACATTGTAAGGAGAGTCAACAATTGAAATTGTATTTTAGGGAATTTTGTAGTGGGCAGGAAAAAAGAGATCCTTTATTTTAGGTTCAAATGTGTAAGTACTCTCCCTAGAGTCCACAGCACGTTGGAAATGTGGCAGTGCTTTTCTGTACTATAAAATCATCCCACACGTCCAGTCCTACCAGTCCCATTTCTTTCAGAAAACTTAGGACATTAGGTCTCTGCCATCAAGTCCTACTTGGTCATACCTCCCAGGCAGCAGAAGCCCCTTTCTTTGTAGAACCCTTTCTCATTTCTTCCCGTCTTAACTCTCAACCCACTTAAATTATTTTTGGTCCTGTGGAGGATATTGCTTCTTCTGGTAATCTACACTGTGCTCTGTTTTCAGTCACTTGGGTTCTTCTATTTTCATTGCTGATTGGAGATGGCAGGTGAATGAAAGGCTGGAAATCACTCTCACCTATGGTCTGGACTCAGAGCATCGTGAGTAAAAGATGATCCAAGTTTCCTCATTGCTCAGAAAATTCCTACTCCTGTGTTGCCTCTGTGATGTCTTAAAATGGTGTCTTTCTCCTTCCTTGTTCTGTGGTTAGGGTCCCAGGGAGAGGGCGGAGAGACAGACTAAAATCTGCCCTATCATTTTCTGCCCTTTAGTCTTTCCTATACTCTGTCTTGATAGTACACACAAAAGAAAGAAGAAAGAAAGAAAGAAAGAAAGAAAGAAAGAAAGAAAGAAAGAAAGAAAGAAAAAGATAAATAAAAAAGAAAAAATCTCACTTGAACATCAGTATGCCACACATAAGGACGTTTCTAGTTCCCTTGAATACCTAGCTAGCTAGTTTTAGGTCAGCTGTCTGTGGGAAGCTGTCATTTGCTGCCTTGCTTTATAAATTGACCATTTACTCTTTCAAATATACTCACCTTTCTACAATGGTCTATTTTTTATTTCTTCTTTTCTGAGATACATTGATCTCATTCAAAGCCTCCTACCTGCATCTTTGAATATGTCCTATCAAAGAGGGTTTGGGCTTGGCTCATGTTGAGATAGAAAATGTCCCATCTAAAGCCACATTTCAGAGGACCTGGACTTTCTCACAGGGGATTCTAGCCTCGTCACCATCTTCCACTTCAGTGACTGCTCTTCATTGTCTTTTCTACATACCATAGTTATTGCCAAATCGTGGATGGTATAAATTCTCCTCTGGGTCAATTTTTGAATAGGCAGAAACTATACATGACCCGAGTATTTATTCCAGGTTCTGGCTCAATATTTTACATTTTCTACTGGTAAGAATTTTAACTGCTGTAACACGAACTATAGATCTCCTTGATGTTGTCAGCTGAAATTGTCGTGAGATTCAATGTTTTTCTTGCAGCTTATGGTTGTACATCTGCATGTCTTAGAATTTTTTTTTGTTGCACATATAATCCCAAACAGATGCATTTGTTGGCACATCCCCTCTCCATTTTCAGGTTAAAAGAGCATCTCTCTATTTTAGTAAAGAATCTTAATGTTGTAAATGACAGAATCCCAATCAAAATTGGCTTAAGCAAAAATTAAATTTATTGGGTCCCACAATGAGAAAGCCCAATGTCAGGCCAGGCTTCAGGATTCAAACAATGTCATTAGAGCTCATTTTATCTTCCGTCATTTCTTGGCTTGCTTTTGTGGTTTTGGTTCCAAGTAGTAACAAGATGATTGCATGATCTCTAGTTCTTACATAATCTCAGGTCTCACAGGAAAGGGCAGGAATATCGTTCCCAGAAATTAGAGCAAAATCTCCTTCCTTCTCACAAGCTGAGTTTGCCATACGTGTCCATTCCTTAACCATCACTGTCACCAGGCAAGGACAATATTTCAAATTTCCAGGTTTAAGTCACACAGAATTGGGAGATGAATTCAACTGTAACAGAAATAATAGAGAATGAGAAGAAAATTGGGACATCATTATCTAAAGATGCTGGGCAACAAAAACAACAGACAATCACTGGGATCCCCTAACCTTCATATGTAGCTGTATCCGGGAAAGAAATGGGTGGGGAAAAATGTATGGGCACAAATATAAAAGAGTGGCACCATAGGAACTGTTCAGTTTAGTGAGTTATTTGGAAAGGAGATGACTTTGAAATTTGGTCTGGTGTTATGGTTTGGATTTAAAATTCCTCCCAACCTCCTGTGTTAGCAATGCAGCCCAGCTCAGAGGTGAGACCTGGCTGGAAGGGGTGGATATCGTGAGACTTTATTTGTCCCCGGCAGCTTCCTCTTTTTCTTTCTCTCTACTTCTGTCCTCCATGAGCTGAGTGGAGCTTTCTCTGCTATGATCCCTGCTGCCCCTGTTTCTGTCTGGAAGCCAGCTGACAACAGACTGAATGAACCTCTGAAGCCATGGCCCAGATAAACCTTTTACCTCTAAGTTGTTCTTGTCAGGCATTTTGGTTTTGGGATGAAAAAGCAGACCAATACATCTGGATATGAAGATGTTGAGGAAGAGAAATTGAAGTAGGAAGTAACTGGGCATGCAATACATGGTATAACACCATATTTTCAAAGTTAAAAGTTACTGTCTTAAGTAAAAAAGATTTGTAACATCAGGAGGAAATGTTTGAATATGATACAGCAGTTAACGATTATTCTAATCCTTATCTACCTTTAAATATGTTCCAAATGTTCTCCTCTCATTTAAAAAAAAAAGGGAGTACATTTGTGGTGAAAAATATACAGTATATATTTTCTTTCTTTTTTTGAGTACTGAGGATGGAATCCAGGGGCATTCTACCTCCAAGCTATACCCCCAGTCCCATTTTATTTTTTATTTTGAAACAAAGTCTCACTAAGTTGTGGAGGGCCTCACTAAGTAGCTGAGGTTGGCTGCGAACCTGCGATCCTCCTGTCTCAGCCTCCCACGTACTGGGATTACAAGCATTCGCCACCACGCCCAGCTATATATTTTCATTTAAAACATTATTGACATATACTTTGAACATTGCTATAATGGTAGCTGAAAATAACTTATTGTCTACATAGTATTTTATTTAAAATAATATTATAACAGTTCCATAGGGAGAAAGCAAAATAATAATAAACAAAACCATATTTTATCGACTAATAAAACCTGGAGTCTACAAATCAATTTTGACAAATAAGTATTTGCCAAAGTATAGTAATTTTGATAGACAAGGAACTCAGAATTTTCCTTCCACAAACATATTTCTAATACTCTGTTTTCTAGCAGGTAGACAACATTTTCAGCCATTGTCTATAGTTCTAACAATGAATGTGTAAGCTGGAAAGAAAATTATCCATATGGATAGCAATGAAATATAAGATTTTGATTACCTTTTTGATGGGAGGAAATCAAATATTCATAATCAAGAGCATGGAGTTTGAATTTTGGAAAGTATTTGACCATTTTTATTATGTGCTGGCCAAAATTCAGACTTTGAAAGCCAAAATCTCAGGACCTCAGAATGTAATCATATTTGTAGATAAAGTCTTTTATGGGGTAATTACGTTAATACGAGGTCTGCAGTGTAGGACCAGGTTTAATGTAATTGGTATTCGTTAAAGAGGAAATTTGGACACATGGAAAGACACCAGATATGTGCACACACAGAAGACCATGTGCACACACAGAGAGCACCACGTGTTCTCTATGAGAACACTGGAAGGAAATGGTCACCTACCCTTCCAGAGAAAGAGGACTCAGAAGAATCATTCTTTCTCATATCTTTTTTTTTTTTTTTCGGTACCGGGGATTGAACGCAGGGGAGTTCTACCTCCATGCTATGCCCCGGCCCTATTTTTTATACTTTATTTTGAAACCGGGTCTCACGAAGTTTCGGAGTGCCTCGCTAAGGATCGAGAGAGAGAGAGAGAGAGAGAGAGAGAGAGAGACAGGGAGAGAGA
>PVJS01008132.1:0-54061 GCA_004027185.1 Glis glis | reverse complement strand
TGATAGTAATTCCATTGATTCACTTCTTTCTTGCCCTTCTCCTTCCCTTATACCACTTCCCTTGCTCCACTATGTACATATGAGAATATACCAGTGTCATTCCCAGTACTCCATATGGAAGAGGGGGAGGCAGGGGGGACACTAAGAGCTGTGTGCATGTATGTTAACATCAAATTGATAGTGATTGTGATGTGAGACTACAATACACCAATAAAAGCATGTTTAAAAAATAACATTTCAACTTCCCATTAGAATCCCATATGGAAAAAACTCAATATTCAGAGAAAAATGGTCATAATACATGTTCTAAATTTTGATTAAGAAAACATTACATTCCTATAATCTCAATACTTGGGAGACTGAGACAGGAGGTTCACACGCTTGAGACTAGGCTCGGGAATTTAAATAGGCTATCAGCAACTTAGCAAGACTCTCTTTCCAAATAAAAAAAATAGGGCTGAAGGCATAGCTTGGAGGCAGAATACCCCTGGGTTCCATCCCCAGCACACAAAAAAGACCAAGAAAACATGATCATTGTATTATTGTCCCTCTTCATGAACCTTGCTGCTCAGCCAGCTGGTGGCTTTTTAAAAAACTGATATATTTTCTTTCTCCCTTGTCTCCTTCTCTCTCTCCCTAGCCATAGGGAAAGCAAGATTAATGTTCTTATCCAGCACTACAGTTTACTGACCACAGGAGTAAAGACCTGGAGCCAGTGGGACTGAGGAATTCTATCTTGAGGATCCATTTGAACATGAATTATGTCTCCTGATAAACTCACCTAGAGCTTGGTCCTTGCATTTCTTCTTCACAGATCCCATTTTAGTCCTTCTGTGGGGGCAGCTATTTCTGAACACCAGTTCACTGTGTTCTCCCATTTCCTAGCAAATCAATGAAATGTCTTTTACCTTTTCTCAGTGCCTTCTCTACAAGTATTTGAGTTGGCATTGGGACAAGAGCTAAGCTTTCAAAATTTTTATCATTTACTATGGAAGTGAGAAATTAATAATTACAAAATTTTTATGTTTTAATTTCATACCTTTATTTTATTTTCATGTTATCTCTAAAATATTATTTTAGCAGTTTTGAAAAATTTTATTAATGAGAAAAATGAAGCTAAAAAAGAATTTGAGTATACTAGGCACACCACATGATTAATTAATAAATGGTATGTATAACACCAAAATCTATGGGTTTTGATTTTATTTTGCTTTGTTTGCTTGTTGTTTTTACCTATCATGAATCTTCCTTATAAAGATATAAGAATAATTATAAAAATAATCTATGAAAAAATAAAAATCCTTTTTTCCTAGCCTCAACACATATATAAGGATAATTACTTATCACTTTTCTTTTAATTTACCTTATTTCTGTGATTTTTAAAGTTTTATTTTTCAATTATTTAATCAATTTTTCTCATCAACACATTTCTCTTAGAATCCTAGTATCATAGTATCATAACCCTATTTATTAAATTATTTTCTTGCTATAAAATAATTCATAGCTGGGCGTGGTGATGCACGCTTGTAATCCCAGTACTTTGGGAGGCGGAGACCGAGGATCCGGGTTCGCGGCCAGCCTCAGCTCTCTCTCTCTCTCTCTCTCCCTGTCCCTCTCTCTCTCTACTTAGTGAGGCCCTCCACAACTTCATAAGACCCAGTTTCAAAATAAAATATAAAAAAAATAGGCCCGGTGGTGTAGCGCAGAGGTGGAACGCCCCTGGGTTCAATCCCCGGTACCGCAAAAAAAAAAAAATTCATACTAGTAAAATAATTATTTGCCTAAAATATTCACAGTAAATCAAACACATGAAATATCAAGTAGCACCTTAATCTGCCTTCTAATTTAACCAAACTATCTGATAAGAACAAAAGTAACTTGGCATCTCTGGAAACCATATATATTATAGGTAAGGTAAATTAATCACTGTACTAATAGCCTGAAAATTTAAAAAAAATGAAATCTATAAAATTAGAGTTGAATTCCAGGTTTATATTGTAATTTAGGCTCAGTTATGTTTACAAATGTAATTACTAAATAATGACACAGTTGATCTATATAATTAACCATTTATACACTGATACTTTCTATGGTAAGGATTCAAGATAAAAATACTAATCACCTGACCCAAATATCTAAGTATCCAAACTTTCAAAATTTTAAGTGATTGGGCCATTAGTTGTGTAATTTTGGGAATCCTGAAGAACTAATTATTTAGAAAAATTTATTGACAGCATATTCTCTAGAGTACTTTCAAATAGTGAGACTAAGAGGAGGAAGTGATAGAACACTATAAAGGTTAACATGGAATAGGGCAAAGTTTAGGTGGATTTTTGTACTTTCCATTTCAATCACAAAGAGGGCCTTAATTTAAAAAGGCTGAGAAAGATTTACAAGTAAGGATTATGTCATATATGTTATATACCATGCTGTAGTATCAAGCTTTATCTTGTAATGTAAAAAAAAATTTAACAGATAGTCACTTTATTAAGAAGCATACATGTATGTCAGCTACATTTGGGAAAGTATAAATTAAGTTGCTGGTGTTACAAAATTGATAGTACTCTCAAGGTCATAATACCAAAGCGATTAGCCATAATTGTTAAATTGGTTCTGTTATCCTAAAATATGGCTTAAAGATTGTTTCTACCCAACTACAACCTAAGAAAGGGTAATTCAGAATATGTGAACATGAACCCGTCACTTACACTCACATTCTGTTGATCAGACCCCAGTCATGTTGGAATAATACAAAGAGAAGCCTATGAACTGTAACTACAGAGTCAAGTACTTCTTACATTGAGTCAGAAAATATCCATTACTAAAAGCAAAAGGAAGAAATTGTTGGAAACAATTATTAATCATTTTTATAGCATTTCAACTAATGTATCAAACAGTAGATAGAAGAGCTGCTTAGATAAAATGCTTGGTGCATCTCCACAGCATCCATAGAGCATAAACATTGTAGATCATTTTACAAAGATGAACAACAGAAATGAATCTACATTTCATAATGCTTACTCTATCACAGAGATTCTTTATTTCCGTTCTGAAATTTTGAGTCAGATAACTGGTAGTTGTCAGAGCTGGGTCAGGTGACCTATCCTGTACAAGGTAGGCTATTTAGTGGCACCTGTGGCCTCCACCAACTAAGATGTTATCAGCACCTCTTCCTTCCTCCATAGATTGAGAAAACCAAGAAACTTGAGACATTCCAAATGTCTAGGAGGTAGGAGTGGGGATGAATGCTAAATCATTCTCAGTTAAAATCAAATGTTTTTTTTAAGTGAAGCAATAACTATACAATTGTGAGGTAGAGGAAGTAGGATTGTACTAAAGGTTAAAGGAGACCATTTCCATTGTAAAAACTGAGAGCCAAGAATGGGTGTGAACTTAAGCTAAGGTTAAAGTGCCTCTTTAATGACTTTAAATAAAATCATCCTAAAATATACTTTTATTTCTCCAAAACTTTCCATAGAAACACAGGAGAATATATTATAACTCTAGGGGGAAGTGATATGTAATTTAAGCAGTAAAATATAATTATAAGTAATGATGTTACAAGTGTTTCAGAAAGGAAATTGAAAGAATTATGGAGTATGTTTTAAACTAGTGGTCTGAAGAGAGTCTTTCTATAAACTTAACTCAAAGTCCCTCTGGATTTCAGAAACAGCAGAAGAAAACTGGACTTGAAGCAGATTCAAGTATTCTGCCTCAGATCAAAATTTTTCTTTTTGATTGAAAGCACAGATGTTAAAAGTGGGACAGTTTCATATGTTCTGAGAAATGGCAGGTAAGTGAATGATTTAACTCATAATTTTAGTTCAACTCTTGGGGAAAAAATTAAATGTACTTATCAATGACTTTGTTATTCCAAAGTCAGTTCTGAAGTTTTTTTTCATTCATCTACACATTTTAGGTCTGCATGTTTGAGGAAAGATTCTTATTTTTCCCTTCAGATTCCATCCATTAATATCTTTATACATTATATGAGAAATAAATCTATAAATGAAAACTAAATTTTCTCAGTTACACAAAATACAGTATTTAGGATCATTCTAACACAGGATATATTAGCATGGATTTTTGAAGAGTCCTTCTGAAATTTCTGAAAACTTTACAGTAATTAGTAGTATAATTGTACTAGATGATAATTCCCATACTTAGGATAACCAGTTACAGATGTACAAGACACAAGCAACTATAATAAAATGTTCTAACAAATGATTTAGAGAACAAGCTTATAAGCATGAAAGGGAAAATCTTTTATAACACTGAACAATATAAAAAATTTGGAAGCTTCTCTTTCAACTGTTTGTGCTCTAGCACTTGTTTGTTGAAAATTTTCTCATTTCTGCTATTCCTGTATTTCATTTCTACAGTTAGCTGGTAGCTATGGTAGCTGGCATCTATAGCTGAGTAAAATGATTAAATTGCTTACTGAATGCAAATACTGTCTAACAAAGCTAAACAGAGATATGATGAAGAGAGTTCTCTACAGCTGTGAAAACTAGTTGGTATAACCTAAGTGGTTGATAAATGCATTTGAACCTCCTCCTGGAAGACAAAGGTCAAGTTGTGTCCTTACCAATCGTAGGCATCTTGTTGAGTTCTTGGAATTCATTGGTTATACAACAATTCAGTTTTAATGAAAGAAGAAAGTATAACAGATATGTACTTATTACCTATTGTGTAATAGGCAATGGAGATACTTTATCTTAAAATATATAATTGTAGTCTAGTTTCAGCTCTGACACTTAAAGAACATAAAAGTCATTCCTCCCTTATTTAAAATTAGACAAAAATGGAAAAAATAAAATCAATGTATTTTCTCTGACCCAACAGATAATTGACTTTTTAGGGCAAACTGCCAGCCCATAATCTGGAGAGATGAATCCAGAGAGGCAGAGACAAGATCTGTTTACCTGCAACAGAAACTGCTGTCACCGAAAGCTACTTGGAAGATGGTATTAATAACTTTATTGAATTGCTGCAAACTGAGTGTGGGTAACAATGAGTTACTCTGGAGGGCTCAGAATCTTGTGGATTCTGTATTTTTGTCATCTTTCTGTGCAGGAATACACTAGGTTCTCATGATAAAGATGTAAGAAAATGTGTTCTTATTTGTGGCATGAAAGGGCAAGAGTAATCATTGTGAAATAGGCACAAAGCCTCCTCATTTATGCATCATATAATTGTATAATTGTATATAATTATATAAAGTTCCACTTTTATTGAAAAGACTTTGCCAGAGCCTTATCCCAGTTGGAAGAAGAAAATTTCTCCCACTTTTTTTTTTCTTTCTCCAGTCTTCCTGTCTCACATAAAGAGAGGAATACCAAAGCAAAACATAGTCAGAAGAAAGTGCTTCAAAAAATATATTATGGATACAATATCCAGAGAAAGAATTAGAGCCTGGAAGTAAAAGTTATACCAGTAGAAAAATATTTGTGAAAATCATGGCCCCTCTGAAAGACTGAGATCTAATAGAAATATTACAGAATGTTCCTCTTTTCCCCATACAACCACATCAAAAAATTCTTCCATAGATCAATACAGCAGTCCTCCCTTAGCTGACATTTCACTTTCCACAATATTAAATGGAAAATATTAAATGGAAAATTCTAAAAAGAAACAATCATTAAGTTTTAAATTATGTAACATTTTGAATAATGTGGTAAAAATCTCATGCTACCCTGCCCTGTCCACCTGGTGTATGAATTGTCCCTTTCTCCAGAGTATGCATGTTGTATTTCACGTCTTCTTGTCAGTCATTTATTAGTTTTCTTAGACACACACATTCATATGACTTTTATTTCAGTATAGTGTTATAATATTCTATTTTCTTATTATTTATTATTGTTAATCTCTTATTGTGGCATAATTTATAAATTGAATTTTATCATAGTGATTTATGTATAGTATATATAGGTTTTTGATCTTATGGATTCAGTAATCCACTAGGAGTCTTGCAACATATCCCCTGCAAATAAGGAGAAAATATTGTATATTGTAGTTAAAAAAAAAACCTTAGATTTGTTATGTCTAAGAAAATAATCAGTGTGTTTGAAGATTGACCAATAGAGTTTCTCAAATTTAATGGAATGAGGAAAATAATGGAAAAAACACACATAACATATAAGTACTATGGTATAATTTCAAATCCTTAACATATTCATTGAAAATGGAAAGCTAAGAAAAAGAAAACAGAGCAAAAGAAATGCTTTATTAATACTTGAGAATTTTCAAAAATTAATAAGAGACACCAAATGACAGTTTCAGGAAACCTGGAGAAATCTAAGCAGGTTAAACAAAATTACATTCAGGCATTTCATATTTGAACTGAAGAAAAACAAAGGCAAAGAGACAATATCCAAAAGTCACAGTAAGATTGAGGGAGTGTCTTAGCTACCCTTACCCATAGGGGGAAAAGAGAAGTATAGCATATTTCTCAATATAATTCATGCAAGTGAAAAGAAATTGGGGTGAAATACTCAAAGTGATAAAATAAATAATTTAAAACCCTAGAATCCTATTTCCAGCAATATTTTTTCAAATATTAGGAGAAATAAAGAATAATTAAGATAAATAAAATCTGTGTGATTTATCATCAGTAGTCCTGCCCTAAGAAATGCTAAAAGAAGCTCTTCAGAGAGAAGAAAATTTATATGGGACAGAAACAGAGATTTACATGGTGAAAAGTACCATGGAAGGAATAAATGAAGGTAAAATAAAATCTTTTTTCCTTAGATCTTCTAGAATATAACTGCTTAAAATAATAATACTTACAATATATTGAGTTGCTATATAATGAAAATAAGTGAAATCAATGATAGCAGTATAATAAGGGACAGGAAGGAATAATTAATAATACTTAGCTAGAAGGTACCTGCACCACAGATGAAGAAATAGTGATGCTCCTTGACTTATAATGGGGTTACCTCCCAATAAATTCATTGTAAAATAAATATGTTAAGTAGAAAATGCATTTAGTATACCTAACCCACCAAATATCACAGCTTAGCAACACATTTCACTATAGACTATCAGTTGTTACGCTTCATTATCACGTGACAAACTAGTAGCTATGGCTCTGTGGCTCACTGCCTTTGCCTGGTATTGCAAAAGTATCTACTGCATACTGCTAGCACAGGGAAAGATCAAAAATCACAATTCAAAGTAGGTTTCTAATGAATGTATATAATTTTTGAACCATTATAAAGTTCAAAAATTATATGTCAACCCATCATTATCAGGGACTCTCTGCATAATATTTTTGGAAGGCAGTCTTAGATTAGTGAAAAAATGTATATTATAAACAATGGGACATATAGCTAAATTTTAATTATATAATTGATATGCTAAGAGAGGAGCTATAATAATATCATAAAATGCTCAACTAAAATATAAAAGGAAGTGAAATGGGCAAATAAAAATAAAACAAGAACAAGGTCACTAAAGAATAAGAGTTATAGACTTGGTTGATACTAAGGTAACTATATCAATAATACATTTAAATATGAATGGTCTAAATATACTAATTAAAAGACAGATTATTGGAGTGGATTTAAAAGGAAAAATATCAACTCTATCCTCTCCACAAGAAGTCCACTTTAAATATCAAGACTCAGATCAGGTAAAAGTAAAGGAATAAAGAAACATGTATCATGCTGTTATTAGTCAGCTTTCTGTTACTGCAACACAATACCCGAGGTGATTAATATACAAAGAGGAAAGGTTTATTTGGTTCCTGGTTCTGAAGGTTTCAGTCAACTATTGGGTAGTCACATCACTTTGGGCCTCTGGTGAGGGCGCTGGATAGCAAGGACAGGGAATGTAAGTAGAGCAAACTGCTTATTGCATGAGCAAGAAAGCGAAGATACAAGAAGATGAAGGGACCAGGGTCCCATGACTCCCTTCATGGGCATATCTCTAATAACCTAAGGGCCTTGTGCAAGGCTCCACCTCCTGAAGAGTCCACCACCTCCCAATAGTGCCATCGAGGGGACCAAGCCCACAACATGAAGGTCTTTTGGGGCATTCAGCATCCAAACCAGATTGCAAGCTAAAGCTACTCAAAAAGAAGCTGAGGTAACTATACTAGTTACAGAGGAAATAAAACAATAACTGCAGTTCAAGGATATTTAGCAGGGATAAAGAGGGGCATTACCTAATAATACAGGGTCAACTCTCACAGAAAATATACCAAAAATAATTACACAATGTTGAAGTAGATGAGATCAAACGATACAATGAAGAAACAAAAGCCTTTATTATATTTAAACATCTTTTGAGAGTAAGTAATGCATACAGGGTCTTTAAATCAGTGATAATATACTTAGCCTGACCCATGTATCAATTGAATGTATTCAATTATAATGTATAAATATTTAATCCAACAATTGCAAAAGACACTTCTCTCAAGCTCATATGGAACATTCTAGACCCAAAGACTCACCTCCAAAAAATTTAAGAGTAGAAATCATATGAAGTTTGTCTTCTGACCACAGTAGAATTAAACTAGAGCTCAATAACAGAAAAGTAGCTGAAAATCACCAAATGTCTGGGAATTGAGCAAAAACACTTCTAAGTCACCCATGCATGGTTCAAAGAATAAATCTCAATAAAAATATTTTATTAAAATAAATTAAAATTCATCAAAATATCTGGGATGAAACAAAGGGTATTTAGGGAAATTTCATTGCACAAAATACATATATTTAAGATATAACACACCACTACAATAATCAAGACAGAATATTACTATAAAAGAATAGAAATATAAATTGAATAATATAGATTCTGAGCAATAAACATTATAAATATAAACAGTTGGTTTTGACAAAGAGACAAAGGCAATTCAATGAAGAAAGACTAGAGTGTGTAACCAATTTGGCTAGAAGGAGAGGATGCCATAGGCAAAATAATATCAATATTAATAACTGATACACACACCTAGCGTACTTTCCTACAATTATCACAACATGTATCCTGGACCTAAATGTAAAATGCAAAACTATAAAGCCTCTTAAATAAAACAGAGGAGAAAATATATATGGCCTTGGTTTTGGTGAGGAGTTTTTAGACCAAACACCAAAAGCATGAGAGAAAAAAAATTTTTGGTAAGTTGAACTTTGTTAAAATTAAAAACTGTTTGTCCCTGAAAGACACTCTAAAAAGAATGAGTGTCTACTCTCAGAAGCTCAGCTGATAAGCTGCCAAGTGTTAGGGCAGTCAATTAAAGTAACGAGTCAGAAATGAAGGAGTTTAGCTTTTATCCACTTACTCTAATGGTCTAAGCAGGAATCTAAAACTAGATGATGCTCTGACTCCACTGTCCCCATGGAATGGCACACCGGGGGAAGGTATGAATCAGCACATATGCAGGTCATCTTCCTGTTGAGGGAGTTCCAAAGAAAGAGCTCAGCAAGTTTTATGAACCCTGTGTGCAGGAGCAAGACAAGGGCCAAGCGCTCAGAGTGGAAGAGTTCTGGACAATGAGTCAATGGGAAAAGTGTGTTCCAGGTTTTCCTCCTCTTCCCCATAAGGAGGTTTCAGCAGAGGTGCCTGAGGGCAGACCCCTGACCAAGACGCGAGATAACGATATCAAGGAATGAAGGCACTAGAAATGTAGATATGGTAACAGTTTGACCAGCCAGGGGCCTCTGAGTCTACAATTCCTTTCAGAGACTGTACCGCGTTGGCTGCGTCGCAAGTCTGCTCTATAAGAAAAGCAGCGTATTCCCATGATTCTGATTTACTGACAAAACTGTAAAACTATAATTAAATTAGTGATTGTCAGGAGTTCAGGCTGGGGTTGATTCCTTAAGGCACAGGATTTTTTTTAGAGCACTGAAATTACTCTGTATGACAATTACTCTGTATGAAATTACTCTGTATGCCTTTGTCAACACCTATAGCCCTTTATAAAATAGTGTATGAAAGGTGATACATACAAATTATAAAATAAAAATCTAAAGCATCACCTGACACCAGGATGGAATTCAAATTGTGATCAAATAACCTACCTTTATTTACCAATGTAGGAAGAAAGCTACTAAAGGCAATATAGAAAATGATGCTGACCTAAGTAATGTTGGGAATGAGTGGGGTCAGTGAGAGTAATTGCAAAATAAGCTGTTCATAAGCACTACACTGTACAAGGACATACCTGTCCCCACAGGGTCTGAGTTAATTCTGCAACCACTGAACACATTCACTTGAATCGAATAACTAAGTCAATTATGTACCTGGTACATCTAATTTAGAAAATGGTTTCACCATTTCTTCCAAAGCTAAACATATTCTTACTACATAATTCAGATTTCTCATTTTAATAGGGGGAGGATGCAAACCAGCTAGATAAAAACACTAGAATGAACCATATGATAGTACATTAACATTGGAGAAATCAGCTTTACTTTTATGTAAACTTAGATAGATGATAGATAATGAATATATACATGGGTTAATTTTCACATCTATATTTTATCGTTTTATCAATTGAGAGGGCCTAGAACCATTGACTCTCCCATAGCAATAAACACACCTAGTGTCCAGATCTTGATTTCTGATATTATTCTCCCATTAAAGGTACAAGGGGCGGAGACCAGAGGATCCGGGTTCGCGGCCAGCCTCAGCTACTTAGTGAAGCCCTCTGCAACTTTGTGAGACCCGGTTTCAAAATAAAGGATGAAAAATAGGGCCGGGGGTGTAGCTTGGAGGAACGCCCCTGGGTTCAATCCCCAGTACCACACACACACAAAAAAAAGAGGTACAAGGGTTCCATGGAGAAATTGGTGATTCAAGGACTGGGCCAGGAAATTTACAAAATGTACCTGAAGCGTCTTATAGTTCCAGGAAGTACAAAAGTGTTCAAAGAACAAAAAGCCCATTTATGATGGTGGGAGTATGTCTTTGGACATACTTGGGAGTCAAGTGAAAAAGTTCCCAATGACCAAAGGTATAACACCCTGAGTAACAAAACAAGTCATAGAGTAACATTTGATAATCCAAAGTATAAAATGAATATCCCTGAGTTTATATTGATATCAATAAATGATTGTTAATAAATATATGTGGAAGAGAGAGATATCTCCTAATGAAGAATCCCCCCAATCTATGTAGCTACTCTTATTCAAGGTGCTGGTTTATAACTCTTACTCCCTAAGTGTGGGTTGTGCATAGTGACATCATTCCTTCTAAAGAGGATAGTATGAAAATGATGTGATAAAAATGATATGTTATTTCTATACATATATATACATATATATATATAATTAGTATAATCATCACAGAATATTCAACAGAGGCAATACTACACAAATATATAAACAGTCCTCAAAACTGTCATAGTCATCAAAAATAAGAAATGTCTGGAAAGTTTAATAGTCATGTCTACAAAGACATGACCACTAAATATAATATAGTTACTTAATTGGTATCCTGGGACATAAAATTATGTTAGGTAAAAATAAAATGTGACTATGGTATGTATTTTAGTTAATAACAATATTGGTTGATTAATTGTAATATATTGCACTAACTTAAGATGCTAATAATATGGAAACTGGATATTAAGTAAATGAGAAACCTCTGTAGTAATTGTGTACCTTTTCTATAAATCAAACATAATTCTAAAAATTATAAAAAATAATAAATGCATTAAATATTGTGAGTGAAATTCCATGTGGTAGGTACAATAATTATTTTACATGACAAATTTAAATTTCAAGATATTAACTAACTACATTTAACCCAAAGACTGTGTTAGAAATTTTATTTAATTTTTCTGATTCTATTTTGTGGTTAAACAAAAAATAAAATGTGAGATTCTTTATGTGAGTAGATATGCTGTATTCTAAAATTTTATTCAAGCTGAATTCCTATACCACCTGTCCCCAAAAATAGTATTTGACAATTTTCTGGATCTTTATTAGGTTACTT
The DNA here is from genome assembly GCA_004027185.1 of Glis glis. Classification (NCBI taxonomy): domain Eukaryota; kingdom Metazoa; phylum Chordata; class Mammalia; order Rodentia; family Gliridae; genus Glis; species Glis glis. The sequence goes on along the minus strand of PVJS01008132.1, from coordinate 42,115 downwards.
TTTCAGAAAAAAAGAAATATGAAAATGTACCTTATGTGTTTTTCCAGGGTGCTCTTTGGTATCCTATAAAAGGTTGTCCTTGAAGAAAGATGCTAAAACTTTCAATGACTTACAAAGCAAGAAGTCTTGAAGTAGCCGCTGTGAGTGACAGCTGAACACAAATTTCTGACTAGTAGAAGAGGAGTCATGTTCACAGTACATAAATATTCACAGAGATGGTATCTTTAAATATAACTTGCAAATAATCTGACAGTAAAAATGTATTTTTATGTTACCCAGTGGAATTAAAGTGAACTTTTCTTTCTTCCTTTTCCTTTGATGAGTTTTAAAATGTTGCTTCCAATTTTAGTATCTACTACATTGATTTATATTTTCAAAAAATTTATTGGTAGTTTCAATTGATTTTATATTGACCTTTACCAGGTGAGCAAACTTTTGATATATTTTAAAATCATAAGACATTTTTATTTGCCATTTACTTCTTACATATTCGCATCTGTTTTGAATCCAGTGGCACTGATTAAATAGTGATATATTAAAAATCTACTAGCTGGGCTGCACTCCTATAATCCTATTACTTGGGGGGCTGAGATAGGAGGATTGCAGGTTCAAGGACAGTCTCACAAACTAAGTGGGACCCTCAACAACTTAGTAGGACTCTGGTTCAATATAGAAAATAAAATAGGGATGTGGGTGTAGCTCAGAGGTAGAATGCCCCTGGGTTAACTCTTCCATCCCATACATACATACACACACACAAATCTACTAATAATAACACTGTATATGGTATATGATATATTGTATAGACTATAGCAGCCTATTGTAGATATGGTAAGCATGGGATATTTTCTTTGTTTTTTTTTTCTAAATTTACCAGTTGTTTCTAATTTTTTAAATTTTTTATTGGCACATTATAATCATACATCATGATATAGTTCAGAGTGATAAAGGCTTACATGCACAAATTTCATCCTAAGTGCAAAGAATCTGAAAGAGTTAATGCCTCCAAATTTTGTTCTGAAAATTATAAATAAAAGGAGGGTATCTACTTCAATTCAGGTTAGAATAACAATTATCAGATTTGCCCTCCTGCTTGAAATGTTTAAATATTCAGGAAAAAATATTAAAACAAGATACCTTTAGTTTTCAGGTCTTAGATGGCAGGAGGTGTAGAAGAGTGACTCTCTTTGCCAGGGCAAAGAGAAAACAAATAGGATTAGTCTTAGGATCCCCAAACACACTGCCTGTAAAATTGGTTCCAAATATAGAACAGAAACAGAAAATCTAGGTGGAGCCCAGGAGACAAAACTGTGAGTTTTGACAAGGCATACAGAATTTATAGAAAAACATAGTATGAGAAAGGCCGGGCGTGGTGGCGCACGCTTGTAATCCCAGTACTTTGGGAGGCGGAGACCGGAGGATCCGAGTTCGCGGCCAGCCTCAGCTCTCTCTCTCTCTCTCTCTCTCTCTCTCTCTCTCTACCCAGTGAAGGCCCTCCGCAACTTTGTGAGACCCGGTTTCAAAATAAAGTATAAAAAATAGGGCCGGGGATATAGTGCAGAGGTAGAACGCCCCTGGGTTCAATCCCCGGTACCGCAAAAAAAAAAAAAAAAGAAGAAAAACATAGTATGAGAGAAAGACAGAGATGATTGTGGTGATGCCTTCATATGAATTTATAAGCATATCCAAATGTTTCTGTAGCAGGCAGAATTCCAAAATGGTCTCTCAAATTATTAGCCTATGTTGTTCACATACCTTCTACAAGTTAGTCTATCAATTACTAATGTAGGTGTTGCTAGAAGGGACTTTGAAGTTATAACTAACGTCCTGAATTAGGTTACTTTAGGATTATTCAAGAGAGCCTGGCCTAATCACAAGAGCCCTTGATTCAGCAGTAGGGAAGGGATAGATTGGAAACACAAGAAGGACTTGACATAATGTAGGTGTTTTAAGATAATTATAATATTAATCAATGACGGTTAGACATGTACATTGTATATAGAAATTAGGGAAATGGTAGCATCAATATTGTTTTAGTACATCAGGAAAAACTTAGTTTATTTTAATGTAAGAAACAGAGATATTGCCGGGCGTGGTGGCCCACGCTTGTAATCCCAGTACTTGGGAGGCTGAGACAGGAGGATCGCAGGTTCAGGTTCGTGGCCAGTCTCAGCTACTTAGTGAGGCCTCTGCAACTTAGTGAGACCCTGTATCCAAATAAAGAATAAAAAATAGGGATGGGGATGTAGCTCGGAGGTAGAATGCCCCTCGTTCAAAACCCAGCACCACAGAAACAAAGAAACAGAGATATTAATAGAGTCTATGTGTGTGTGTACAAACATACAAGTTTGTAAATATACTTACATTATTATTTTTTTTTTTTTGCGGTACCAGGGATTGAACGCAGGGACATTCTACCTCTGCACTACACCCCCGGCCCTATTTTTTTATGCTTTATTTTTGAAACCAGGTCTCACGAAGTTGCGGAGGGCCTCACTAGGTAGAGAGAGAGAGAGAGAGAGAGAGAGACAGGGAGAGGGAGAGGGAGAGAGAGAGAGAGATCGCACGCGCATGCGCACTGAGGTTGGACGCGAACCCAGATCCTCCGGTCTTCACCTCCCAAAGTACTGGGATTACAAGTGTGCGCCACCACGCCCAGCTACTTACATTATTTATTATATCGAATACTCTAAACCAATAAGTGCAAATAATAAGGGGTTATTAATATCATGGAACATTAAACTATGTGTTTTCAAAATTAATTGACTTTAATGGAAAATTTACTAGGTTGGATTTTAGTAAGAAAAAAACTTGATGCAATTATACAGGGAATACAATCCCAATTTGTTATATATTATACACACAAACCTATAGATACATAATGATCACATCAATAAAAATTCAAATAACAAGAAAGAAATATATTAACATGTATATAGTACTTATTGAGTTTATAAGTCAGTATTTACTGTATCTCAAGAAATTTGTAAATAAAAGCTAGTAATCTGGAAACTTTTATCATATATTAGTTTATTTCATATAATATTATTTAAGTCTAAATAATATGCACTTACAAATCTCTCTTCATTAGGTACATTAACTATGTGAGGTGAGTGCTTTTAGCCCCAATACATTGATGAGGGAAATGAATCACAGATTTCTGAATACCTTATTCATGGTCTTGCAGAGAGTGATGGAACTGGTATCTAAACTGATTTGTGTTGATTCAAGTATTATTTACATTGTCTGTGACATATATATATATATATATATATATATATATATATGGAGAGAGAGAGAGAGAGAGAGAGAATATGAGAGAGAGAGACTAAATATATACAAGCCAGTCAGGTACAAACTGCTTGAAATATAGCCTTATTATTTTGTAAACAAACTACATACAACTATTAGCTTCTATAAAGCTTATTGTGTTTTGTTCACCTTAGGACAAAATAAGAAGAATGTTTCATATTCTCTCACATCAACTGATGTTACTGTGTGTGCAGTGACAGAATTGCATGAGAAGAGTCAGGTGATAGAAATGAGTAGACGACTTTAATGGTAAGAGTAGAAATAGTATGCCTCAGGGCAATCTTTTCTGTAACTTGTTTATGTGATCAAAATTAGATTACTTTTAAATGGAAAGAGACAGAGCTTATATTCTATTTCTATGAAATGCTTAAGTTGTAGGGAATAAATATTTGGGTACAAAAATACCTAGCTGATTAAATTTGATAGCCTTGAAATAGAATTTTATAAGATTTTACAGTGGTGGATACTGTAAAAAATGAGTCCGTATGCTGAATAAGATCTTACTCATTGGTTTATTTGACTGATTTTGTGTAACTGAATATCTAAAGCGTAGTTGTTATCCCCAAGATCTGCTAAATTTGATCTATAAAAAGGGACAGGGAGGAAGGAATATCAAATCATCTAGCCATTTGACCATGAAAATAAGTAAAATGTGCATGTTATTGACTAAAGGGTACCTCTTACTTGCATTCTGAAAATTGCTTGAGTACATAACTGTATAGTCCCCAAGTACCCATCTCACTCATGTTAAAATAAGACAAATGTGTAGTTGGATTAACCACGTAGAGATTTGTATATTATAAGTGAAAAACAATCAAATTGTTCACACGGCATTATATCAGAAAACCACAAATAGCAACCTCCATAGGAACCGGTGACAGGTTAAGGACACTGTATAGCTTGAATCTGGAGGGTCCCACAAAGGCTCGTGTATAGAGGGCTTGCTACCTACCTGGTGGTACAACTGGGAGGTGATAGAAATCCCAGGAGGTGAAGCCTAGTTGGAGGAAGAAGGTCACTGGGTCACATCCTTTAAAGCATCTGTCTTGTCTTTGGCTACTACCCCCCTTTGTTTCTCAGATGCCATGAGCTGAACAGCTTTCCTCCACCCCATGCTCCCTGCCATGCCTTACCAGGGGACCAGAAACAATGGAGCCTAGTGACTGTGGACTGAAACCTCTGAAATCAGGAGCCAAAATAAACTGTTCCTCATTTTTTTTAATGTGGTACTGGGGATTGAACCCAGGAGCATTTTAACTCCGAGCTACACTCTAGCCCTATTTTATTTTGATTTTGAAACAAAGTCTCTCTAGGTTGCTGAGAGTCTCACTACTTGCTAAGGCTCTCCTGGAACCTATGGTCCTCCTATCTCAGCCTCCCAAGTACTGGGATTACAGGCATGTACCACCACGCCCAGCTTAAATCTTTCCTCCTTTAAGTCGCTTTTCTCTGATATTTTATCACACCAACAGAAAGCTGACCAACACATAAAACTAAACCATAATTGGCAAATTTCAGGAGGCTGGATGTGGGAGAATCTGAGAGATAAAAACTTCAGATAGAACCTGTCATCAGGAACCCCTGCACTTTTATGAGTTTACTCCTAAAAGTACAGGTTCTCTTAGAGAATATCAGAGAAAAATTTCCTCATTTTTTCGTAGAGGGAAGGTGAAACAAACAATTTAAAAATTCTCCTAAACATTCTGTTCTTTTAACCTGAGCTGATTTAACTATTTAAACTATTTAACATGAGCCTATCATGCTGCAGTTTTATCCGAGCCTATGTGACCTAGGGGAAAGGAAATAAAGAACTTCTGTCTCCTCTAGTCTTCCATGTGGGAGAAGGGATATACCCCAATCTAGCCCACTCTAGGCATTGTGTCCCATGCAAGAAGGTAGGGAAACAGAAAAAAAAATCTAAGAAGTATAAGTAAAGTTTAGATTCCAGAGACACTGGCTCACTAAAAGACTGAGGCCAAATCACAGGATTAAAGGATGTTTTCTCTCCCTATAGCACATCTTACCATCACATGACTAAATGTCTATTTTTAAAAATTCCTTATACCCAGTACATTCTGTCCAATGACCAAGGAAAAACAATATACAATAAAAGATAAAAACAAAACAATCTTTTAAAATCACAGTTGAAGAGATATAGCAAGATCATAATCAGACTCAAATATTGCAGTGGTGTTGGAATTAACAGACTGAGAATTTAAAACAACTATGACTAAAATGTTAAAGGTTGTAATGGAAAAAGTAGATAGCATGGGAGAACAAATGGACAATATAAATAGAAAAATGGAAATTCCAAGAATGAAACAAATGCTAGTGACAAGAAACACTGTAATAGAAATGAAGGCTTTTGATGGGCTTCTTAGTACACTGGATTTAGCAGAGGAATGATTTTCTGAAATTGAGTATAGTGCAATAAAAAATTCCAAAACTAAAGCAAAAACAAAAACTGCAAAAAATGCTATCATTAAGATAAGAGTCCTCCAAAGGCCCATGTGTTAACGTCTTGGTTGTTATTCTGTGGTGCTATTGGGCGCTAGTGGAACTTACAAGAAGTGGCTCCTAGCAAGAGAAAATTAGTCATCGAGGCCCCTTTTTCTTTCTTTGTTTTTCATGTGGTGAGATGCTTCCTAGGACACACGCTCCAGCCATGATGTTCTGCATCACGATCACTGGCCCAAAAGTAATAGGGTCAAATGATCAAGGCCTAAAACCTCTGAAACCATGAGCCAAGGTAAAACTTTTCTCCTTAAAAGTTGATTATTTCAGGTAATTTGTTACAGTGAGGAAAAGTTGACTATCCTACCACCACATAATATCCAAGAACAGTCAGGCAACCACAAAAAGTATAACATATATAACAGCATGTGTATTAGTAAGAGAAGATAGAAAAGAATAGAAGAAACATTTAAAACAATAATGATTAAAATTTTCCCAAATTAATATCAGATACCGAACCACAGATCCAGGAAGCTCAGAGACTATCAAACAAGTTAAATGACAGAAAACTACAACTCTATATATGATTTTTAAAATATAGAAAAGCAAATACAGGAGAATCGCAGGTTCAAGGCCAGTCTCAGCAATTTAGCAAGACCCTGTTTCAGAACAAAGAATAAAAAGAGCTGGGGATATAGCTCAGAGGTAGAATGCACCTGAGTTCATTTAACAGTGTCAACCAAAAAAAAAAAAAAACAAAAAAACAAAAAGAAGAAGAGAGAGAGAGGGAAAGAAAGAGAAGGGGGCAGAAAGCCCTTAAGTTTGGGAATTTATACTATTAACAAATATGGTGGATGTTAATTCAACTGTATTAATAATAACTTTGAATGAAAATGGTTGATTAAACAATTCCAACTCTGTTGTGCATAAAGCATCCTCTTTAATATAATTATATATAAATTAAAAGTTAGTGGATGGAGAAATATATACCAAACAAATATTTAACAAAAGAAGGCACAGTTACTATAATATTTTAGACATAGCCAACTTCAGAGCAGGAAAAGGTATCAAAGACAAAATGGGGCATTATGTACTGACAAGAGTTAACAACTGTTAGCATGTATGCATGTAATAAGAGATACATAACATGTATGTATCACACTTGTAATCCCAGTACTTGGGAGGCAGAGACCAGAGGATCCAGGTTCGCGGCCAGCCTCAACTAGTTAGTGAGTCCTTCACAACTTCGTGAGACCCGGTTTCAAAATAAAGGATAAAAAAATAGGGCCGGGGTGTAGCTTGGAGGTAGAACACCCCTGGATTTAATCCCCGGTACCACAAAAAAACCCCAAATAAATAAAATAATAAATAAATAAATACATGAGGCAAAAATGCATATAAATGCAAGGAGAAATAGATAAGTCCACTATTGTAGCTGAAGTCTTCAACACTCCTCCATGAGAAATGAAGAAGTCCAGCAGACAGAAAATCAGTGACATCATCAATTAAATAGATAGATTGGACACCTACAGACTATTTATTGAACAACAGCAAAAAACATTATTCTTAAGCTCCGATGGAACATTTGACAAAATAGACTACATTCTAGATCCCAAGACACATCTTATATTTCAAAGAAATCGTATAATGTTTGTGCTCAGACCACAATGGAGTTATGCTAAAAATCCATAACAAAAAGATAGCTAGGAAATTTCAAAACATTTGGAGGTTTAATAACACAGTTTTATTTTATTTATTTATTTATTTATTTTATTTTGTGGTACCGGGGATTGAACCCAGGGGCGTTCTACTTCCGCGCTACACCCCCGGCCCTATTTTTTATACTTTATTTTGAAACCGGGTCTCACGAAGTTGTGGAGGGCCTCACTAAGTAGAGAGAGAGAGACAGGGAGAGAGAGAGAGAGAGCTGAGGCTGGCTGCGAACCGGGATCCTCCAGTCTCCGCCTCCCAAAGTACTGGGATTACAAGCATGCACCACCATGCCCGGCTTAATAACACAATTTTAAATACATGGATTAAAGAAGAAATTTGAAGAGAAATGAAAAATATTTTAGCTAAATAAAACTAAAAGTACACCTTCTAAAAATGTGTATAATTCAATGAAGGCAGTACTTAGAGTGAAATTTATATAACTAAATGCATATATGAGAAAATAACAAAAATCAATAACTGATAATCTAACCTTCAAACTTAGAAAAATAAAATAAGAGCAAATTAAATCCAAAGGATAAAAAGAAAGAAAAATTAGAGCAGAAATCATTTAAACTGGACACAAGGTATCAATAGAGAAAAATAAACAAAACCAGAATTTAGTTCTTTCAAAAAGTCAATGAAATCAATATGCTTCTAACCAGATGGACTATGAAGAGATTACTTAAAAAAAAGTTACATATTATACTAAGACTTACTCAGTTTAAAAAATTAGCCAAGTTTACACAGCTAATGTGTATTGTTGATGAAATATCAACTCCAGGAGGGATAAATTGCATGATGAAGAAGGAATAAGAGACAGATGAAAAATAGAATGAGAGTTAAAAGAACAAAACAAAATATTTTATCTTGATGTATAAAGCACTTAGCAGCACATAGTATATATTATATTTTCAAAATTTGTTAATTTTTTTGGTGTTTTTCTTAACCTTCTCACGAATCTCATGCCAGTTGCTTTAACTGTTTCTTCTTTTATCCTGCAATCATCCAATTTGCTTTCTGTTTCTACAAAATTTCACACATTTACTTAAGAGAGTTACTATATAAGATAATAGAGACTCTTAAAATGGACTCATAAATAGACTGGAATAACATTACCCAGTGGCCCATATCATCAGTTTGCAGGATAGCAACCTGTGGATATAGAGGTGTCTCCTTCGTTTGTGGATGAGAAACAAATGTAATTGTAGATGGTAAATATGGTGATGATGATCATGAAATTGATATCTATATATTCAAAATGTAACTCTGACTAGAGCTTGGAAAAGTATTTAACTCACTTCTGACTCTAACATAATTACAGGCTAATTTACATGCTTCTCTTAAGGGAAAAATAGAATGTTCATGTATTTGTAAGGCATAGAAGATTTAGGCTAAAAAAATGGGCATAAAGTAGAAAATCAATAATACCCCCAGGGCTCTGAGAATATTTAATTTTCTTATACTGAAAGTATAGTGGAATTGAATAATAGAAGAAACTCTTCCCTACTAGACTCTAATAATAACAGTAATAATTTTAATAGCTAACTTTTATTCAGCATTTTAGGCTATGCACCATAATTATTTTATACATGCATTATCTCTCTAATATTTCCCATATGAGTAAGATGAGGTTTTAAAAAGTTAAGACATTTTAAAAATGTCAAATAACTATTAAATGATCAAGAAGAATTAACTGTGCCACAAGATTTTCCTCTATTTGAGAAGGCTTTACGATGATGTAGAATATAGCATGTGGAAAACCCAGATAAACCAGGATTTACAAAGAGGGAGAATAGAGTCTTAAGAAACAGTGATATAGACATTTTATTAACAAGGCACATCAGTAGCCACTCATTTTTCAAATTATTAAGTAAAAAGTATTGTGGTATGTGAAATAAAGTCTCCTCAAAGAATGTCCATGTTTGGATCTTCAGAACCTGTGAATGTTTAGTTGCATCGCAAAACAGAATGACCCCCAAAGATCAGTTAATAAAAATGAGAATAAATGGGATGGCATTAAATGAAAAAATTTCTGTGCAGCAAAGGAAACCTTCAGGAGTCAAAAGATATAGCCTACAGAATAACAGAAGATCTTTGCCAGCTACTCCTCTGATAGAGGACTAATATCTAGAATATACAAAGAACCTAAGGAACTTAACATACATACACACACAAACCCAAACCAAACAATAATGGGCAGTTGATCTGAACAGACACTTCTCAAAAGGAAAACACAGCCAAGGTATGGCGGCACATGCCTATAATCCCAATACGTGGAAGGCTAAGACAGGAGTATCACAGATTCACAGCCAGACTCAGCAACTTAGTGAGGCACTCCACAACTTAGTGAGACCAGGTTTCAAAACAAAAAATAAAATAGGGCTGGGGTATAGCTCAGAGGTAGAATGTCTCTGGGTTCAATCCATAGTACCAATAAATAAATAATATATAAATAAATAAGAAAAAAATACAAATGGCCAATAAATACATGAAAAATGTTCAACATCATTAGTAATCAAGAAAATGCAAATCAAAACTACACTGAGATTCCAACTCCAGTTAGAATGGCAATCATCAAAAATACAAATAATAATAAATTCTGACAAGGATGTGGTATAACATTGTATAACTCTTGTTATTGTATTACATTGTATAACTTATACAATGTCGGTGGAATTGCAAATTAGAACAGCTGCAATGGAGATCAGTGTGGAGCTTTCTCAGAAGATGGAATAGAACCACCATATGACCCAGCTATACCACTCCTGGATATCTTTCCAAAGGAATTAAAGTCAGAATATTATAGTGGTACATGCCTGTCCATGTTTATAACAGCACAATTCACAATGCGGAAATTATGGAACCAGCCTATGTTTCCTCAACGGATGAATGGATAACTAAACTGTGGTATATTCACACAATGGAATTTTACTCAGTCATATGAAGAACAAAATTATGTCATTTGAAGGAAAATGGTTGGACCTAGATAATATTATATTAAGTGAGGTTAGCTAGTCTCAGAAACTGAAAAAATGTATGTTTTCTCTCATATGTGAAAGCTAGAGAGAAATTGGGAAACAAAAGAGACTTCAGATAAATGAGGATTAATTCCAGTAAAATACTGGAAGGGGATTAAGGGAGGCTAGGTGGGGGGGATTTGATGGAGGAAACAGTTGAAATAATGCTATGTACATATATGAAATTATCAACACCAATCCCAATAGCATGCAAGGGAAGTGGGGGTGCAGGGGGGATCCAGAGGGGAGCAGACCAACTGCTGTGTGCATGAGTGATTCTATCACTCAGAACCGCATTATCATATACAATCACAATGCACCAATATAGACACACTAAGAAAGAATTTTGAAATAGAGAAATTGTCCTGGATTTTCAGGTAATTAATTATGATTATCTTGTGCCCACCTTGTTGCTGAAAGAGGTTCTTATTGCTGAAAGAGGGAGGGAAAAGGCTCAGAGTCAGAGAGGGATTTAAAGAGACCGCAGTGCAGGATTGAGTATGGGGCCACAGAAGCAGAACTAGGTCAATTCATCAGGTAAGACGGGTGGTCTCTAGAAGCTGAAAAAAGGAAGGAGCCGGATTCATCTGAGGCTTGCAGAAAGAAATACAGCTCTGCCACCAAATTCATACCAGCTCAATAATCTTACTTCAGAAATGTAAGATAGCAAATCTGTGCTGGTTTAAGCTACTATCCCTGTGATGGTTCATTGCAACAGCAACAGAAAACTAATAACATCAGTCTCTGTCAAGATGAATAGCTCAAAAGAACACTGAGCATTTGTAGAGGTACCTATCAAGGGCAAATGCTAATCAGAAATAATAATAATAGGCATGATTTACTGAGCGTGCACTATAGGCAAGCCATTTATGTTTATATTAATTCATTGGCGAAGGCCCCCAAATTAATACTACATCACTGAATATAAAACAGTGTTATGAAGTTAAAATATATGTCCAAGAGACAGAAAATAGGTGGTAATACTAAGTATCAGTGAGAAAGATACAGGTACTCAGAAAAGAAACTCAGAATTATGATGTCACTGAATTAAGGAGCATCTGTCATGCATATATACAACCATTCGTTACTGTTCCACGATATACATGGGCTATATGAACAGTCAAAATACCATGGATCCGAGTTGGTAAAAAAAATCTGTACAGTGTTCGGCTATCAACTTTTTTTTATGTGGAATTTGTATTAAGTTATTTGAAAGCATAAACACAAAGTTATAAAAAAAGTTTAAATTAATTCAAAAATGCTTAAAATTTATTGAAATTCTTAGTAAAATTCTTTGTAGTAATTCAAAATTTACACTGCCTTTGAAATTAAAAGAGAATATTTGCATTCTACACATATTCCATATCAGCAGAATTTTTATCTGTGTTAGCATGAATCTAGGGGTGGGGATGCAAATAATTCCACAGCTTTGAGATATCTTGGTATATAGATTTATGACTTTTAGAAGCTAATGGATTGAGTTTTCCCTAGAAAAATACAAAGGTGGAAATAACTTGAACTGTAATGAAGTTATTTCATTCACATATATCTGAAGTTAAGAAAGTTTGGGAATATTATTTAAATGTCATAAAAGGGTACAGATGTAGAAGATTTAAATCTCTTTTTGGTGGACTTTCTAGTTAAGATTAAGAAATTAAGGGGTTTGGAACCTGGCAGTTAAATAACTAATGCTATATTTAGTACATAGGTTGCTGCAGAATACATTGAAGAAGAACAAACCTTAAGAAAAAACTTTTAAAGCCGGGCGTGGTGGCACACGCTTGTAATCCGAGTACTTGGGAGACAGAGACCGGAGGATCCAGGTTCCCGGTCAGCCTCAGCTACTTAGTGAGGCCCTCCGCAACTTCGTGAGACCTGGTTTCAAAATAAAGGATAAAAAATAGGGCCAGGGGTGTAGCTCGGAGGTAGAATGCCCCTGGGTTCAACCCCTGGTACCGCAAAAAAAAAAAAAAGAAAAAAGCTTTAATTAGCAAGCTTTTATAATAGGGAAAGCAAGATATTATGACAATAGAAACAAGTAGAAAAGGTGACACAGCAAAGAAAAGAACATTCTGAAATATGTGAGGTTTGTGAAAGAAAAGTTAACCTCTACACAACTTTAAATTTGAGGAAGGAGAAAAGAAATGTGGAGTTTTAGAAAGAATTAAAAATAAGAAAACTATGACAAGAATACATGATTATGGGTTAGGAGAATTGTGTTAACAATAGTAAAAATAGAGAAGTAATCAATCATTTCAATATTGTAAAATTCACTGAATACCAGCGGGCTGTATTTTACTTCACCCTTACTCATTCTTGCTCATCTTCAATCTTCAAACCCTTTCCTCACTTGGCTTATATTTTTAGTTATATTTTTATTTCTCCAGAGAGCTTTCTTTTTATTTTTGGTTCATTTTTATATTAAATATGTTACATTAAATGTGTATGATCTATATTACATAGCATAAATATATATATATATATATATATATATATATATATCATGTATTAGGCAATGTAAACACACAAAAATAAAAAGATAGCACAATTGATATTCATGTATCCAATATCCATCTTTCACAAGTCAGCCCACAACCAATCTTATCTCACAAGATGGTTCACATTTCTTGAAAATATTATCTTAAAGTAAATCTCATATGACATGTATCAGATAGCATTTCATCTGAATTTATTTCTAAAAAAAGTTCATTAAAAATGGCAAGCCATTCAGACATCTATAAATTATTTAATAGAAGTATCTTTCAGTATCCAAATTTCCAATTATCCTACAAATGTCATTTAAAAATTACAAAATAATTACTTAAAGCTAGAACTCAAAAGGTTCATAGAGTATGAACAGCTATAGTATTTAAGGCTCTTTTAACCTATAGGTTTTCTTCTCTGTGTCTCTCTACCTCACCAACCCAGCCCAGAAATTACTTTGGAGAGGTAATTGGGGAATTTGACATTAGCATTGCCCATACGCTGAATTTTGCTAATGGCATCCTCTATAACTTGTATTTTTTATAAATGGGTGGTTGATTTAGAGATAGTTGTCTAAGTCAGTTTAGACTACTTGGCAAGACTGCTTCAAGAGTGGGGCCACTTCTTCCCTGGCTCTTTCTGGATGTCTTTCTTCCTTTCACCGTGTGGATATTCCAAGTGCCTTGTTTCTGACCTAATTCTTATTAGTGCTATGGGAAGTTCATGATCAATTTTACCCATGATATGGCTTCAATAACAATGCCAATTATGTGCTGACAACTCTAAAATCTCTATTCAGATCTCAGATCATGGTCCTAAGTATTACATTGTACTTTGTGGTTTCAGCTGTATCTTAGAATTACTGTATCTAAGACTGGGTGGTACATATTTCTTAGAAATTTAATTCTTATATTAATTATGATATCAATATTTAATATGAGTTTACATAATAAAAATATGAACTTTGGGACTAGATGTGCTCTTATCCATATTGTACCAGCTATTTTCTAAGTTAATTTCATCTATCAATTAAGTAATATAAGTAATTAATTTATAAAATCGGGATACTTGTAATAGTAAATATTTGAGTGCTTACCATAAGACAAATGCTTTCCCAAGCATTTTACATGCACTTTTATAAATTAAATCTTACATAAACCTTACGAAACAGGAATATACTTTAGTTTTACTGAGAGGAAGCTGAGACAGTTTAAATAACCTGTTCAGGCAGTTTCATTCCAGAGTACATACCTTTTATGTATACCATGTGGTATTTTAAAATAAATAAATAGCATATGTTAAAAACAGTCAAATCGTGTCTGGCACAACATAACTAAATGTTGACTGATACTACTAACATTTTATTTTTAAATTTAAAGCCTAGCAAGGCACATAAAACCATTTGCAAACTGGCCCTTTATTTTCTCTTCAGTCTCACCTTTATCTGCCTAACTATGCTTCACTCTAATTTCTCAGTGATGTCTTGTGTGTTTTGTTTGTTTGTGCTCTAGAATGCACTGTATTCTCATTGTCCTCATGAAAACACACTATATCTTCTAAGTTTCAGTTTAGACCCCCTGTTTAGAAAGCCTCTAGAGCTCAAGGTTAAATTTGATGTTCCTCTGAGTTTTTTATACCAAAGAAAATGTGAAAGCTAATCATCCTGAAGGAACAAATCTACTGTATTTTCTATCTCCACATCTGATTATCTATGCATTTCACAGATTGACAAATTTTGATTCTATACTTACCAATCCTCTTTTAAATGCTCTTTTCAAGGTCACCCAGAATGCCCTACTTGCTAAAGCTAATGGCTGTTGAATGTTTCTCTTGATTTAAAAAAAAAACCCACATATTAAATAGAGAGAGGAGAGAGGGAGAAAGACAGCATTTGACACTGGTTGACATTCCTTGATGCTTCTGATAAGCCTCTTTTCCCTTCTTTCCCATGACATGAACCTCCAGTTTTTCCATATTATTTCTACTAGTTCATTTCCAGTTCCTTTATAATCTTGACTTCCCCTAAATAAATAAGTGGATAATCCTAGAATTCTGGCTTCATCTCTTCTCTGTTTATATTTTACATATTCTCCCTGGGTGTCTTTGATTCTTTTGCCATTTGATTTTAACAATAGAATTTCACAGAAGTACAAATATCTACTGACAATTTTGAAACTTAGAATTGAAGCTTTAAAATGAGACCAGAGATTTAGATTTAAAAATTCATGTCTCAAAGTTGACAGTTGCAAAGTGGAAATGAATGAAAAGAAATCAGAGATGATTTTTTAAGTAGAGAAAAAGAAGTATATGCCTATCTACACAAAGACTACAAGCACAAATCCAAATTGTTCAAATACAACCCCATTTAAGGACTCAGAAATAGAAAAAAATGGCGGGAATAAATACATAGGAAAGATAAAGAAGAGAAAGTACTATTGTTATATCAGGGCAAAAATGTTTAGAAGGGAAATAGCCACTAAAGTTGACTGAAATAAATTCTTTTGTTAACTGCATCTAATTCCAGAGGTCATTAGGTTTGGTTTTAGTAGTTGCTAACCTGATGACTCAGGATCCTTATGAAAGTGGGACAAAGAAATAAAAGAAGGGACCCTTATACTGCTAAGGATTGTAGATGCTTAACAGATGTATTCATTAATAAATATTTATGTCTATGCCCCAACTGCTGCCACTGGCTTACCCTGGGGACCAAGTCATCACCCCACTCTATCATGTCCCTACTCTTGTGGAACTTAATGTCTAGTGAGAAAACACTTGCTAACTTTTCTGTGAAAAGTGCTAGAAAGTCCAGAGCTCTATGAAGGCTCAAAAATGTGCAACTTTTTCTAGTCTGGAAAGAAATGTAAACTGTATCTGAAATGTAAAAGTATCTGAATACTTTTATTATGAACAAGAAGGGGAATATAATCACAGGGTTTGACATTCAGATATAATAATTTATGCCTCAACACATGATATTAACTTGAAGTTTTAAAGTTTTTGTAAGCACCCCCCTTTTCAAATACCCTTCATCTGCTATAATATTTCTATAACATTTGCTGTTGTATAATAGATGAGCTAAGTGAAATGTGGAGAGTCTATGGAAGTTGTTTCCCTCAATTTCACCCTTTATTTATTAATTTACACATTTTGCTGTCTACGTAATTGTTTTGTTGAATTTATAATACAGCATTCAATGCCCCCTGTCATGTTGTATGAAGATCAAAAGAAAAAGAAAACCATCACTGCACTCATATTCTAGTCAATGTGGTAGCCAACTCTGTACTGTTTGCAGTGGGTTCAGGGCTGCTTTATGATGTCAGATGCAGATGTTCTCTGCATGGCTTCAGATGTGGATTTGCTATGATTTCTGCCAAAAAAATGAATGACTTGAAAATATGAGAAAGGTTATATCTGAGCAAAATTTTTGAGACCTTTACCAGCAGATGAAATAGAATCATTTGAAAATAAAGTACCAGAAAGATTTTTAGGAGAGCTGTCACAATTTTAACATCACAGGGTTACATAATCATTGTATTCTTTAATGCATGACAGAAAAGAATAGTGGGGAAATAATGAGTGACTCCAATTACTTATGTTCTCTGGTTGGGAGCAGCTCTGCTAAGTCTGGGCTGTGCCCTTCCTGTTCATTTATCAAAAAAATTAAAAACCTGATGCATTTTCTATATTGTATGACAACTTGAAGATCTACCTTTTGTGCTGGACTGTTATAAACAGAAGTACTTCTCCCGGTTTACCTTTTGGTACTCTTAGTTTCATTCACATTTACGTAATCACCTTTTGCCATGCCTGCCTCACACACACACACCTGCTTCTTTTCTTTTGCCCTGCTGTTTTATCCTTTGGATACTTTTTCACTCATTCTCTGAATTTCCCCCCAGTGATATCCAGTTGTTCTGAGCCCCACTCAAGCTCCTACATTAATGTTTATTATCTTTCTTCTACCCTAGCATTGACACTGAGCCTCTGTATCACAAATAAAACACAACGTATACCGAGTATTAGATTGATGTCAAGTATCGGGAAGAAGTTCAAAATTAGCATATCTATAATCTATTACCTCTCAATTATCTATCAGATCTACAACTTAGAAATAAGTTATATCAGAGAGGGGAAAAGAAAGTGTCATACTCATTCCAAGACAGGAAAATTCACTCCAATCTGGATAACACAGACTTGCTTGAATCTGGAATTATTTTAAGTGTATCCATTGTTTTTTGGTTTTTCAACTGAATTATTATTTCTCAAACAGAAGGAAACAAGTTCCATGCACATTCTATCCCTAATTTCTAGGCAAAGTTTTCTGCAGATGCAAACAAAGGTTATTATGTAGCTGATATGAGCAAGGTACAATTCTAGGCAATTTCACAGAAATTATTTATTATCTTTATATGATCAGAAAATACTTTATAACCATAAAGATCAACATAACCACATATCTGTATACTGCATTTAAGAATTTATTTCAGACTCTCAGTTTGATGTCACCTTTCAATGTGATATTTAATTAGCATGAAGAATATTTATTTTATAAGGAGATGCATCACATTAAACACATTCTCAGTATGATAAAAGTTCAGTAATATTATTAAATTCAAAAGTTTTATTTTCCAAATATTTGGATTACTGCTTACCTATCCAGGTAAATAGAAATAAAACTGTGAGTCATAGAACTGAATGTTAACACAATTTAGAGGCAAAGGGTAAAATCATAGGACATGTGCAAAAGTTTTCTGGGAAGGAAACATTTGTGGAACTTATGAACATGAAAATACAACAAAAAACAAATTTAGATATTCCTTTTCTATCCATTTCCTGATTTTTTTTTAGCTTGGGGAAAAACAGATATAGTAAACCTGGAAAGTAGAATAAGAAATTTATTTATTTATTTATTTATTTATTTATTGGCGGTACGGGGATTGAACGCAGGGGCGGTCTACCTCCGCGCTACGCCCCCGGCCCTATTTTTTTTTTATACTTTATTTTGAAACCGGGTCTCACGAAGTTGCAGAGGGCCTCACTAAGGAAAGAGAGAGAGAGAGAGAGAGAGAGAGAGAGAGATAGAGAGAGAGAGAGCTGAGGCTGGCCGCAAACCCAGATCCTCCGGTCTCCACCTCCCAAAGTACTGGGATTACAAGCGTGCGCCACCACGCCCTGCAGAATAAGAAATTTAAAAGTGTTTTGCATAAGTACTTTCACACTAAGATAGCATTTCATGATAAACCATATATTATTGGTTATTTTTCAGATATGTATATAAATTTGACTTAAATATTATATTCTTTGCACTTCCTATATGTCTATATAATATATTTCTTTTCCTAATTCTGCATACAGAAATTGATAAATTTATTTACTATTTATACAGGGAGTTTTTATTTCTTTTGAAAAATGTAGTTAGGGTCATTATCTTCTATGGTTACCCAATGTGTTTTAAACAAGTGTATATTTAACAAAATGCTTTAAAAAATAATTGTTGCCAAAAGTGCTTCATAGAAAATGCCTCTATTTTTTCTTTGTGTCACACAATGAACTCTAAATCAAAACAGCAATAAGTAAAGTCATATTTGAATTTTAAAATTGCTAATTAGTTGATCCAAAATGCTTAATAACACTAAATTTCTCAATTCCTATTACAGTGATCTGCTTTGTTTTGAGCTTTAATCACTTTAATCATTTAATTATAGATCATTAAGCTTTGCCGACTTCTTTTGATATTCGCTAGTATAACTTGCTAAAGATTTGATAGTACAATAATGGCTAAGTGTTAGGTTAAAAACTGTAATATGATGAATATTATAATTCTAAAGATATACCCATGAGCTGCAGGATATAGATAGATCCAAACACTGAAAAGTGCTTGAAACATGTTAGGCTTAATTTTTCACTCTCTGAAATATTTTGACTCTAGAAAGTATTACAGTCTAAAAGGCCTTCATTTGGCAGAATAAATTTGATTTGAATTTATTGATAATAATTTTATGTTTTTGAGGTTTAAATTGAAATATTTTATTTTACTTCATTTCTTTTATTCATGTATTATAGTCTCACATCATAATGTAGTTCATAGTGATAGTGACATACATGCACACAGCGCCTGGTGGATTGTCCCCCTGCTCCATCCCCATTTCTCCCTTCCCCATACAAGATATTAAGTTTGGCATTGGCATTCTCACAGATGTACATAATATCAGTGGAAGTGTTTCCTTGATTAACTGTCCCTCTCCCCACGCTCCCCAGAGCCACCTCCCTCACTCCACTGGAGTTTCTCCTTCATTATAGAAAGTCCCTTTTATATCCCAAATCCTCCCCAGCTTCATGATATGAGAGAAAAATATAACCTTTCACTTTCTGCGTATGACTAATCTCACTTAACCTAATGTTCTCCAGGTCCAACCATTTTCCTGAAAATTGCATAAATTTGTTCTTCTTTATTGCTGGGTAGAATTCCATTGTGTGTATATCCCATAATTTCATAATCCATTCATCTGTTGATGGACACTGGGGTTGGTTCCATAATTTGGCTATTGTGAGTTGTGCTGTAATAAACATGGATATGCCTGTATTACTATAATATTCTGATTTAAGTCCCTTAGGAAAGATACTGAGGAGTAGTATAAATGGATGATATGGTGGAACAATTCCCAGTTTTCTGAAAAATCCCCACACTGATCTCTGTAGTGGCTGCACTACTTTGCAATTCCACCAACAGTGTAGAAGAGTTCCTGTTTCCCCACATCCTTACCAGCATTAATTATTGTTTGAATTCTTGATGACTGTCATTCTAATTGGAGTTGGATGGGTTAGGTATAGTTTTAATTTGCATTTCCCTGATTGCTAATGATTTTGAGCATTTTTTCATGTATGTATTGGCAATTTGTAATTCTTTTTTTGTAAAATGTCTATTTAGTTCAATTGCCAATTTCTTGATTTTTTTCCTTAGTGTTAAGTCTTTTAATTAATTTGTATAGTCTAGATATTAGTCCTCTATCAAAGAAATAGTTGGAAAAGATGTCTCTAATTCTGTAGGCTTTTTCTTTAGACTCTTGATAATTTCCTTTTATGAGCAGAAACTTTTATATTTAATGTTGACATATTTATTCATTCTTGTTCTAATTTCCTAAGCTTTGGAGGTTTACTGAGGAAGTTTCTACCTGTGTCTATATGTTGGAGTGTTGGACCTATATCCTCCTCTAGTAATTTCAAAGTCTCTGATCTAATTTCCAAGTCCTTGATCTATCTTGAGTTGACTCCTGTGTAGGGTGAGAGGTAGTGATTTAATTCCATTTTTCTACAAATGGATAATAATTTTTACAGCACCATTTGTTGAAAAGGCTGTCTTTTCTCCAATGTATGTGTTTGGCAACTTTGTCAAAAATTAATTGGCTGTAAGTGTGTGAATTTGTTTCTGTATCTTCTAACTGTTACATTGGCCTATGTGTCTGTTTTGTGCCAATACCATGCTGTTTTTATTACTATATATCTGCAGTATAATTTGAAATCAGGTATTGTGATGCCTCCTGCATGGTTCTTTTTTTTTTTTTGCAGTACCGGGGATTGAACCCAGGGGTGTTCTATATGTCATGAATGACATGTATTGATTTGCATATGTTGAACCAGCCTTGCATCCCTGGAATGAAACCAACTTGGTCATAGTTTACAATTTTCTTGATATGGTTTTTAATGTATATCACTAGTATTTTGTTTAGAATTTTGCATCTATGCTCATAAATGATATTGGCCTGTAATTTTATTTTCTTGAGGGATATTTATTCAGTTTAGGTATTAATGTGATACTTGTCCTATGAATATCTTTGCTATGAGGTGAGTTTCTTGCAAGCAGCATATAGTTGTATTATTATCTTTAATCCACATTGCCAGTCTTTGCCTTTTAATTGGGGAGTTTAATGCATTGACATTCAATGTTATAATTTTTTGTGTGTATGTGTGTGTGCTACTGAGGATTGAACTTAGGGGCGTTCTACCCCCAAGCTACATCCCCATTCCTATTTTTATTTTATTATGAAACAGGGTCTCACTAAGTTGAGGAAGGCTTCACAAGGTTGTTGACACTGGCCATGAACCTGCGATCCTTCTGTCTCAGCTTCCCAAGTACTGGGATTACAAGCATGCACCACCACGCCTGGCTTTCAATGTTATAATTGAAAGATAATTTTTTCCTATCATTTTTATTATATTTTCAGTTTGCTATAGTGTTATTTCTCCTTCACTTAGTTGCCCATCTGGTGGAATTTGCTCCTTCTCTGGTTCTGGCATTTATTTCTTTTTCTACTTTGTGTTTTATTTCTTTAAGTATTTTCTCTAGTGCTGGCTTAGTAGTCATGAATTCTTTTAGTTTCTGCTTATTTTGGAAGTATTTTATTTCTCCAGAAATGTTTAAATATATACTTTTGCTGGGTATAGTTGTATTTGATGGAAGTATTGGTTGTTTTCTTTCAGGGTCTGGAGCATATTGTACCAGTCTCTCTTGTCTTTCAAGATTTTTCTTGAGAAGTCCACAATGATTCTTATTTTTCCCCTGAATATCATTCTTTTGCTCTGAGTGCCTTTAAGATTCTTTCCTTGACCTGTATTTTAGTCTTTTTTATTATTATGTGGCGTGGGTTTCTTCTTTGATCTTGTCTAATTGGAGTTCTTAATATCTCCTATATGTGGATGCTCAACCATTTTCTATGTTTGGGTAATTCTCTGGTGTTATTTCTCTGCAGAGATTTCTAATGCTATCGGTTTGTGCTTCCACACTTTATTTAATGACTATTTTCATAGATCATTTCATATTATTCCATAATTCTTGTCATGTTGTATTGTCTTTTCTATATTGGTGATAATGTGGTCAGTTTTGAATGAGCTGTCTTCCAAGAGTGAGAATTTTCCATGTGGTCTAGTCTGACACAGGTGGTTTCAATTGAGGTCTTTAATTCATTTATTGTCTCCTTCCTTTCCCTCAAAGTCTCTTTTTGGTTCTTAATTAGGGCCTCAATTTTTCTATTTATATGTTCTTTAATTTTCTGCTCACTTTCTCTGATTTCATATATAAGGCCTTTGATCATATTGAAAAATTAAATTTCTGAATTCTCCTTCTGGCATTCTCTGCAGCTCAGTATCATTGATCTCCCTTGCTATTGAGTTGTGTGAAGTTATTGTTTCCTCATTGGCCTTCATTCTCATGTTTTCAGAATTCCCTGGTTTCTATCTCTTTTGTCTTGGCATCCTCTTCCTCTTTATGTGGGAGTCGTATATCTATTTGTTATTCCTTTACAGTAAGGCCTGTGCTGGGGGTATATATTTGCCTCAATGAATCTGTCTCATATAATCATACTTTTGAGTTAGTACCCCCAGAACCTCTTTAACAGGATATAGTACTTAGTGCAGACAAACAGGAGTCTCTGACTGCAGGCCTCTGTGTTCTCTGGGCCCAAACTCAGCAGGCCTGCAGCTTTCTGGATGAGATTTAATGCCCCCAAAACACCATTTCTGGTTGTAAACATGTAAAACACTTCCAGGCCTCACATCTGACATCTGCGGTCACTGAGCACAAACTCAAGAGGGCCAGAGATTATTGTGTTCCATGTTTGTGGCTCGACTGGATGAGCTTTGATGGCCCATGGACACCACTGCTAATCTGCTGGTTGCAATCCCCTGGAGTTCAGCCTGCCACTGGCATGTATGATCACCAGACCCAAACTCTGCTGGTCAAGAGAGTGTTGCATTCCCAGCCTTTAGTGTGGCTGAGTCAAACTGCCTCTGAGACACTATTGTTGCTCTACCAGATTCAATCACATGAAAGCCTGCTGGCTCCTGGCCTATATTCTCCCTGATTTCTGATCCCAAACTCTGGCAAGGAGCGATTGTACTATTCTGATCCTGGGGCCTGAGTGGCTGAATTATTTAGTCCTAGGGACACTTCTGCTTCTTGGGGCAGCTGTAATCACATGAAGCCTTGCTGATCACTGGCCTTGGTACTTGTGGCACCCATACATCACTGAATGAGCATTTATAGCTTTGAGATCCAGTAGCACAGTTGGCTGAGTTATTTCACCCACAGAGACCACTGCTACCAGTCCTACAGTGATCACTGGAGACTCTGCAGGGGTGAGGTGAACTGCCAATCGTAGGTCCTGCCGACCTGAATGTCCCTACCAATTGTCTACTAATGCACATTTCTGCTGTGTCCAGTAGTAGCTTCCACCCCCACCTCCACACGATGGTTTGCCAACTCATAGACACCATGGATTTTTTTTTTGTTGTCACACAAGTCCCTGTAGCTGTGTAGGCTCCTGCTGGAATGGTTTGTAAACTCACAGTCTTGACAAAGGCTGCTTGGTCCCTGTAGAAAGAGTCTGTAGTTTCTCGGTCCCAATGAGTTCAGCTGCAGCCACTGTAGTTCACTGGGTGATGTGGCTGGTTGGTCTAGAGAGTCACAGTAATCTTGAAAAGGCAAGATGTAGCCACTTATGGTCCCTTCAGGAAGGGCCTGTCATTTCTTGGTCCCACTGAGTTCACCTGCAGCCACAGGAGTTCACTGGATGGTTTGACTGGGCGGCCTGTGGAGTCTCATCTTGAGGTATTTGAGTATGGGAAAAGAATGATTGCCTTTGGAGTTGGTTCTCTGCAATCATTGGCTCAACAAGATTTAGCCTCTTCTTTGGTGGAGTTGGTTGCAGAGAGCCACCAGGTTCCAGCAGCCACCAGCTCCCACACCGGTTCACCAAGCTGGGGTTGATAATAATTTTAAAAAGATATTTTAGCCAGGCATGGTGGCGCACGCTTGTAATCCCAGTACTTTGGGAGGCAGAGACCAGAGGATCTGGGTTCGAGGCCAGCCTCAGCTCTCTCTCTCTCTCTCTCTCTCTCTCTCTCTCCTTAGTGAGGCCCTCTGCAACTTCGTGAGACCCGGTTTCAAAATAAAGTATAAAAAAATAGGGCCGGGGGCATAGCGCGGAGGTAGAACGCCCCTGCGTTCAATCCCTGGTACTGCAAAAATAAATAAATAAATAAATAAAATAAAAAAATAAAAAGATATTTTTATCTATCAGCCAAAATCTAAAGATAAATGTATGTAAATGGCTTTTATGTATTTATGAATGTAGTGTTCCTATTTATTATTTACTTCAAAATGAATATTTAATGTCCCTGTAACTACATCTCAGGATAGCTAGTAACCTGCCCTCTAGCCACATGCAAATGCTTCAACAGCATCTATCCTCCTACCCAGCTACAGAGAAAATAGACCATTGGTTATTAATATTCTCAATCAGGTAACTATCTCATTGAAATTTTTATATATTCAAGAATAGTTGTCAAAATCATGAAGATAATCTAATGTTGGAAAATATTTAAATTAGCTTAAATCCATATTTGCATATATCTATGTTATCATTAATCCTTGGGAAATTGTCAAATATTTAATGTTTAATATGGCTAATAACTAATATGGGAACTTGTGATACACATTCACTCATTCTTATTTTAATTCAATTTGGCTAGATTTAAATATAAATATTATATAGCTTGTTGAAAAAATGACACATTTTCAAAATTTTGAGATATAGTGACTTTTATATTATTAACAGGTATAGTAGGGAAAACTGAAATTGTCTTTGAATAGGGATATATTGACAAGGGACAATGGCTATCAGGGATGAATTGGTATCTTGGCATACTGTAACACAGTATCAGTAAATTGCCTAATATGCATTAGGGAGGTTTTATATTGAGAAACATAAGTGTCATGACACTCGATGCAAACTCTACTTGTATTTTTCTATTAATAGTGTTAGCTAAGATAGGAAAAACTTAAGATACTGGTAGAGAACAATCAGATTTTATTACTGAAGATTAAATGTTAAAAATCAGACCAGACTTAGTGGCACATGCCTGTAATCCCAGTACATGGGAGGCTGAGACAGGAGGATCACAGGTTCATGGCTAGCCTCAACAGCTTAGCAAGGCAACCCACAATTTAGTTAGACCCTGTTTCCAAATTAAAAAAAAAAGAGGGCTGGAGGTGTAGCTCAGAGATAGAACACCCCTGGGTTCAATCCCCAGTACCACATACACACAAAATCAACTTTCAGGAGAAATCCTCTGATTTGGGAAATTTTCCCTGTTGTGAGAGAGTCACACTTGATAAGGACACTAATAATAATTCGGTTCAAAAGTTTTATGGTGACAAAAAAAGATCACACCGAAATTAAATTGTGCAGGTAGGATTGCTTATAGTTCTAGATTTCTTTCCATTATTCTCAGGAAGGCTAAGTAACTAATACTCATTATATTAAGTTAATATTCAAGTTAATATCTGATAGAAAGCTTTGAATGGCTATATAGAGCTAAATGGAGGATTTAAAAAAGAATGTTTCCCAATTTACAGGCAAACTAGGGACCTAAAGTATCATTCAAGAATGAAAAAATAAGGAAAAATAGTGTATCTTCAAATAATTATGTAACATGGAAACCCAAAATGCAGTTGTGAAAATTAGTGAAAAATCATATAATAAAAGTCTACTTTATAGTCTAAATAAAATTTAGGGTGACTTGTATTTGAACGATAAACAGAAGATAAAATAATAATATAAACAAATGAAAGGAGAGAAATTTGGAGAATTAGAAAAAGGAAAATTAAATGGAAGAAGACAAAAACCCAGTAGAATATAAGCTCTCAAGGAAGCAACATAAAATAGAAGTAATGATGCAGAAAATAGAATTGGTGATATGAAATATGATGTTCAGTTTTCATCTTTTTATTAGACTTGGATCTGTTATTTGGGATTAATTCTGCCCTGACCTTTGGAAAACCAAATAGATAACTTTATTCTAAGTATATATGTTTTTAAAAATGTACCAAACATCAAATATAGAAAAATATATATTATATTATAATTTTGATCATGATATAATTGAGGCATTAGAATTCATAATATTTAAATAATCTTAGCATTGTGTATTATTTTCTAGTGTTTTAAAATCATCTTTATGGATCCAACCTAGTTGTCCATCAACAGATGAATGGATCGCAAAACTGTGGTCTGTATACATAATGGAATTTTACTCAGCCATAAAGAAGAAAATTATGTCACTTGCAGGAAAATGGATGGAACTTGAGAAGATTATACTGAGGTTAGCTAGTCTCAAAAAACAAATAGTTGTATGTTTTCTCTCTTATATGAAAGCTTGATAAAAATTGGGAAACAAAACAGACCTCAAGTAAAGGAGCAGAGACTCCAATGGAGTGATGGAGGGGGGTTAGGGAAGGGAGATAAGACATAAAGAATGTAACAGTTGAAACAATGCTATGTACATATATTAAATTACCAATGCCAATATCAATGATATGTATGGGGGAGTAGAGGGAGGGGAGTGGGATCCAGAGAGAAATGCACCAAGTGTTGTGTGCATGTAATATATGATGTATAATTATAGTGCACCAATAAAAGTATAAAATGAAAGCATTATTAATAAATACTTCAAGAAACATTCACATAAAGAATTAATCAGATGTTTGAGAAAGAATTAAAGGTAAAATATCAACCTCACTAACTCAGAATTCATTTAAGTGAGGACTAAAATAACAACTACAATAAATCACTTTACTTTAGATACTACATATTTCCTTAGAACATGAAGAGTACAAGGAAGATATTGTTGATAGAAGAGTGAGATGATCAATATATTTTCCACCAAAATAATTTCTAAACTATAAATTCTAAAAACATGGTTTAAGAAATATGAGTCTTTATGGGTTTCAATATAGAATGGGAAACATTTTGAAGAAAAAGTTGATATGGTACACTTGAAACAGGTGAGTACTTTTAAAATAAAGCTATAGACTGCTAACTATGGAGGTTAAAATATTTTAAGATATTTGACAAGCATCAATCACAGTTTCAAATTTCATTAAAGAAAAAAATGAAATATTTTTTTCTTGATGGAAAAATATGATTGTGTGGCCATAGAGAAATCCAGCCACTGATAGTGGTAATAAATCATTTTCTTGCAACATAAAATGAAAGTATCAGGGTTTTACTACTAAATTTTAGTGATAATAACTTTATACTAAATTTTGTTATGATAACATTGTTATCAAAATAAGAGGGCTCTGATTCTCTTTCTCCTTGATGCTTTGAAGTTATTCATGTTCTTTGAGAACAGAAGGTATAAGCAGTAGTGTTATTCTATGAATAAGTCATTTTAATGGCAATGTTGAACATAACTTTTTCAGCACCTTTTATATTTTCATATAATATAAAAATTATAGTTTTACTACTCTTCTCACTTTATCATTTATGTATGAACCACAAATATATGTTACCACTGAGTTACATTTTAGAGCATACAGGATTAACTAAACTGCATTTCAATCATATTCCATTGAGAACTCAAATTTTCCAGAATTTTAGAAAGTTCAAACCTAAAGAGATCATTGTGGACTTACAATGTTTTATGATTGCAATAAAATTAGTAGTACATCATCTCTACTGATTCTGAGACTGGATGTCAACAGAATACTCTATATTTAGAAAAACAAACTGGATCATTCCCTCCTATCTCTATTTAAGATAATAAATGGTACCTGGTAATAGTTAAAGAAAAAACTCTTAGTTTATTGAATAATCTGAAAATGGTGGCTATAAACGTAAGAGGTCAAATTTTGAAGGTATGAAGTTTGTTTTCTTTCTTTAAATACATTTGTTAGTTCATTGTAATCTCACATCATTACATAACTCAGAGAGATAGGGACATATAGTCACACAGTACTTGGTAAGCTTCCCCCTGGCTCTGTCCAAACTTATTACCAGGGGCAATGATAAAGGTAGCAATTATTTACTGAGAAAACCTTGCTGTTGTTACTTGTGTAATATTAAAATTTTTTGGATTTATGTAGAGTAGAAAGCCACTGAATTACTATGTCCTATATTTTATCTCATTTTCTTCTGAATTAAACATGACTTAAAAGTGGTAGATAAAATATTTGGAAAATATGTATTTTTGCATTGTCTTAAGAAAATCCATTTGGATCCAGCTCAAAATAGCAACTTCATTTTTGTTCATATTTATGAATTTTGCAACTAATAGTTAAAATATTTATACATAATTATAGCAATTAATATATTCCATTATTATTTTTATACTCTAAAGATGGAAAACAGTATTGGTATTTGCAAGGAATTTGATTTCTAGATTTAAAATCTCTTTATATGTCTAATAAACAATTTCAGTGATCATTTCCATTTTCTTAATTGGCATGGGTTTTGCAATATAGCAATATGTATATCATATATATAGTTACTCATATATATATTATATCATATATATGATATATAATATATCATATATATTATACCATATATAATTACTCATATATTATATCATGTATATCATATATAATATATCATATATATTATATCATATATATCATATATATAATTACTCATATATATATATATATATATGAGTAACTATCTCTTAGTGGTTGACAGTAAAGGATTTGGCTTATTTTACATATTTATTGGATGTTGAAAGCAACACTTCAGTATGTTTTCATACTTCAGAGATCCAAACTAAATGACCAAATTTAACTAGGATATTAAGATCTTATAGCAGAGAAAAGATGCATCTGGGTAGAACCAGATAATGACTCTTACAATATCTTTTTGTGACAAGTGTTATTTCAATTTATACTTCATTGTCAAAGCAAGTCATGGGGCTATGTGTTCCTAAAAATGGGCAAAGTATTATGTTCCCTCCCCCAAAAGAAGACACCATGTATCAATTCTAAAGACTATATGGTACTGAGCAAATATTTTGAAACAATAAAATCAACCACAGTTTCCCCCTCCTCACAGATATTCATTTCTTTTTACATCACTTGTAAAACAAGCTTAACCAAACTGGAAGAAAAGAAACTATACAATATTGAAAGTAAATCTAATTAGCTCTAAATTGCATCTAGATGTGATTCCTTTTGTTCTGGAGCCTGTACAAAGACAGGTCACCTATGTTAACTAAGACCAAGTGAAAAGCAGTAAGGGATAAATACAAACAAAAATCTCACGTTTGGAAAGGATATGAGGGGAGACATGAACTGCCTGCTGCACTAATCCACAGCAATTCTGAAGTCCTATAAGGCTGGTGTTTTAAGGGTTTCCTTTTATTAAGATTGAGAAGACCTCCTTTTCTCCATCAAAATAATATATTGAATCAAGAATTTAGGTTCCTGTAGCAATCAATATACAGTTCTAAAAAATTTTACTTGGCTTTTAATCTATGTGATTTCAGTCTGTTTCCTATACTGATAGCCACATCACAATATTTTTTTCTAAAAATTCCTTACTCTAGGCCCAATTGCAGTCCTCACTCATTTTTATTTGAGCAATTTTATATAGCTTTGGAAAACTGATTGTTTGGCATAATCACCTGGTCAGAGGATTCACTAAAGGATACAGTAGCCATATCTTGGAACTGTGCCTGGCCAAGAGGTTGAGTAATAAGAGGTCCTTATCTCCTGAAGATATTCTTATTTTCAAATGAGAATGTTTTAACCTAATGACAGCTAGTTATAGAATTTCTGATTTTTTCTTTGTTTTTGTTTTTGTGGTATTGAGGATTGAATCC
This sequence comes from Glis glis, assembly GCA_004027185.1. Taxonomy (NCBI): domain Eukaryota; kingdom Metazoa; phylum Chordata; class Mammalia; order Rodentia; family Gliridae; genus Glis; species Glis glis. The sequence goes on along the minus strand of PVJS01008132.1, from coordinate 12,482 downwards.
CAGTTTATTCTACCTCTGAGCTACTACGCCAGCCCTTTTTATTTTTTATTTTGAAACAGGGTCTCATTGAGTTACTGCACATCTCCAACCTGTGATTCTTCTGTCTCACCCTTGCAAGTACTGGGATTACAGGTATGTACCACCACACCCAGATGTTTTTTAAATATTTTAATTATTGGCTATTACACAATTAAAACATTTTCTATATTGGTTTCTGTCTCATGGCATCTTTTTAAAGACGGTGTTATAGTTTGGATCTGGACTGTCCCCCAAAGTATCATGTGTTAAAGGCTTAGACCTCAATGCAGCAGAGTTAAGAGGTGAGGATTTCAGGAGGTTGACTGGATCATGAAGGCTCCAAGCTGACCAGTGGATTAATCCAGTGAGGTGTTCAAAATTTAAGGCATTATTAGGGTATGGTAGAAATTATAGGTCAAGCCTATTTGGAGGAAGTTGGTTACTGGGGGTTTGCCTTGGAAGGGTAAATGCTGTCCTCTGCACCTTCCCTCTATTTCTCTCAGTGTTTCAGCTTCCATGAGATGGATGAGCAGCTCTCCTCTACCATGTCCTTCTGCCATGATCCTCTGCCTCATCTCAACCCTAAAACAATGGAGCCAGTCAACCATGAACTGAAACCTCTGAAACCTTGAGCCAAAATAAATCTTTTGTTCTCTAAGGTTTTTTTTCAGGTATTTTATCACAGTGATGGAAAGCTGACTAACAGAGACAGGCATGAGAAAGCAATTTATGCTAATAGTGTTATTATTATTAGTAGTAGTAGTATTAGTATTATTTTACCATTTCTTTACCTAAAGCTATAAACACTTTGCGGAAAATATCTGTCTTCCAAGCTATCACAGGGAACTATTTTATCAACTTTTTAATGAGTCTGAGTAGCCATCTTATCAATCAAAATGTTGTTTCTTATCCAGTAACTGCATTGCCCTTTTGTTTATACTACAAACTTTAGGTATATTTTATGACAGTAAATTACCCTGATAGCTTACATTAAGTTGTGATAAAGAATGACCAACCTGTCATCTCAATAGCTTTGTTTTTCTCTTACCTAGGCTGCCTGTATATTTTGGGTCACTTCTGGATTTTTTTTTCCTTGTTATAAGCACTCAGGATGACTGAAAAATTAGTCCCTCTCTAGGACACTGCCTATGTCAGGTAAGAGGGAGAAAAAATAATTTGTCAATTTGGTTCTTATGATTTCTTGGAGTTTGTACATGTCATTTGGGCCGACACATATTTTTTTAAAATATCATAATTTCCCCAATATTAAAATCTCATTTTAATTTTTACACTTTTAAGGCAACATTTGATTCAGTCTAATTCTTTTTTTTTTTTTTTTTGCAGTACCAGGGATTGAACCCAGGGGCATTTTACCTCTGAGCTACACCCCCGGCCCTAGTTTTTATACTTTATTTTGAAACCGGGTCTCACAAAGTTGCGGAGGGCCTAAGTAGCTGAGGCTGGCCGCGAACCCGGATCCTCTGGTCTCAACCTCCCAAGTACTGGGATTACAAGTGTGCACCACCACGCCCAGCTAATTCTTTTGTTTTCATGTCCAAGAATGTTAAAATATTTTAACTGAATACTAAGATCTGTATTTAGCTATGTATTCTTGTGTTGTATTTTGTTATTTCTTTTATTCCCATTTGTTGTATTATACTGTACATGAAGACTAGTTATTCATTGATCGGCTCTAATATGTTTTCCTAATCATAATTTTGTGTGACATAATATTCAAGTATATTTTATCTTATTCTGTGTTAAGTGAACTGTTTTTACTACTTTTTAATGTTCTTCTAGATTAATTCTACTTTTTTATAACATCAGTGAAAAATCTGAAGTATACTGCTTTTTTAATTTCCTTAAAATTTTGTTCTTACTCTATTGTTTTTATTATTGCATTTCAGTGTTCTCTCTCCATGGTTTTCTGGCCCCATTACATATTCTTATATGAAACGGGGGATACCAAAATGCTTCCTGAACATTCTCTTTAAGCTTAGGAAATTACAAACAAATATACTATGATTCAACTATAAGCAGTAAATACAAAATTGTTGCATTAAATATACACCATAACCAAAATTACAGGTTCAAATTAAAGTGATTTATTTATTTATTTATTTATTTATTTATTTATTTATTTTGCAGTACTGGAGATTGAACCCAGGGCCATTCTACCTCTGAGCTACACTCCCAGCCCAATTTTTTATTCTTTATTTTGAAACAGGGTCTCACTAAGTTGCGGAGGGCCTCACTAAGTAGCTGAGGCTGGCTGCGGACCTGCAATCCTCCTGTCTCAGCATCACAAGTACTGGGATTACAAGCGTGTGCCACCACGCCCGGCTTAAAGTGATGATTTATATTTTCAAAATATGTTAAAACCCATGACTTTAAACTATTTAAAATAGATTTACTACATGCTAGGAACTGTTCTTTGAGTATGATGTATATTATCATAGTTTAATGTATAACTCACTTCATAGAAGGGGAAATGGAGAAACATATTGCTAAAGTTTATGCAACAATTTTGTCAAGTAGTTGGAATTTAATGTTCTGTGTATGTGACGTGTGCCTGTGAGTCAATATAAGTACATACATATGCTAAAAAGTTTAGTCAATAGGCCTAATCTTTAAATAGAGATTTTAAATAGTGACTATAGCAAAACAGTTCACTTTGGTGAAAACTGAGGTGGTTACAACATTTTTTCATTTATCAAATGGATACATCTTAAAATATGATAAAATTTAGAATTTTGTGGATTATTTTTATATAGTTTGGCCAGTAAGAGTAGTGAAATAAGTATCATCTGAAACACTGGATAAATAAAGGGAATGGAAAGTAACCTACAAACAGAGAGACAAATGTGAATAACATTTGGAGGGTCATTTGACAGCATTTAAAATGGTCATCAACAGCCTTTGAGGAAGCACTAGAATTATGAGAATAAAACAAAAACAATAGCAAAAATTATTTCTATAGACAAAAATGTATTAAGTAATACTATTATCTTAATCAAATATTTAGCCATAAATAACATCAATTACAAAAGCAAACATTAAGCACCTGATTAGAATTAAGCAGAGTTAAGAAGCAATAAATATATATTGTTAACATAACTACCTGAAAATCTAAGAGAAATCACTATTATTTTGCAAAATTAAAAGTTAATGGACTAACCTTTTGATATTAATATATTTTGATATAATAATGAAATATCTTTTAACATCCTCTTTGTCCAGCACATATCAAAACAAAACAATACAAAACAAAAATCCCTTGCCGGGCGTGGTGGCACACACTTGTAATCCCAGTACTTGGGAGGCTGACACCGGAGAATCCGGGTTCGCGGCCAGCCTCAGCTACTTAGTGAGGCCCTCCGCAACTTCGTGAGACCTGGTTTCAAAATAAAGTATAAAAAATAGGGCTAGGGGTGTAGCCCGGAGGTAGAATGCCCCTGGGTTCAATCCCCGGTACCGCAAAAAAAAAAATAATCCCTGAAAATTGTTGAAGCTAGTCAAGTTCATGTTTGTATCCATCCAGAATTTTGTGTGATATTTCTCTTTTACCACACAGAGGTCACCATCTATTTTAATTAACTGATAATTGTTTAAAAGAGACATTGTTTTGGAGAGATTATGAATTAGCTCAGCCTACATGGGTTTTACCAGAACTCTGTTGCGTTTGATCCTTTTGTCCTCCTCATTCTCTTATAACTTCTTTCATTATATCTTCTATAAATATTACACATATATTGAATTCCACATATTGTTTTCTATATTATTGCTATTATTCTTTTTTATTTATATTGTACTCAAGGCCTATATTGAAAAAAATCATTCATATTTATATTCTATATCAGTAATTTAGTTTTTCTCATAGTAGTTTAATTGAATTTAGTAGTTTTTAATCATGTTCTCATTTGAGTTGTATTATCTCATGAACACTTTCCTGTAATCTTTGCTTCAATACTCTAGCTCCTTTTTTTTCTTTTTGTGGTACTGGGGATTGACCCCAGGGGCATTCTACCTCCGAGCTACACCCCCAGCCCTATTTTTATTTTATTCTTTGTTTTGAAACAGGGTCTCACTAAGTTGCGGAGGGCCTCACTAAGTAGCTGAGGCTGGCCGCGAACACAGACCCTCCCAAGTACTGGGATTATAAGTGTGCACCACCACGCCTGGCATCTCTAGCTCCATTTTTTTAATTACCTTTCATCTGAAAATTTTATTTCCTAATTTTCACAAAGGCATATCATTGGAAATTTCAAATGCATGTCAAAATACATTTTTATCATTGTGTTCAAAGACATTTTATAGTCTTCTCATTTTCTTTTTTTTTTTTTTTTTTTTTTTTGGCGGTACCGGGGATTGAATGCAGGGGCGTTCTACCTCCGCGCCACGCCCCTGGCCCTATTTTTTCTATGCTTTATTTTTGAAACCGGGTCTCATGAAGTTGCGGAGGGCCTCGCTAGGTAGAGAGAGAGAGAGAGAGAGGAGAGAGGAGAGAGAGAGATATTGATCGCACGCACATGCGCGCTGAGGTTGGCCGCGAACCCGGATCCTCCGGTCTCCACCTCCCAAAGTACTGGGATTACAAGCGTGCGCCACCACGCCCGGCTCTTCTCATTTTCAAAATTTATTTTCATGGGCAACTTGAATAAGTTATAGTTAATAAAATTTGACATAATCATAAGTGGAAACTCCAACTTGTGTTTTTACTTTCCATAATATACCACAGAACAATGCAACTTTCTCTGGTCTTACATGTTGAATATGGTAATCACAGCCACAGAGTAGAACCTAAGAACGTATGAAAATGAGACTCTCTTTCCCCCATTTAGGGCCCTGTCAGCTCTGAAGTGTCTTTAAACATCAAACTGTTAGATCATCACTTGTTATAGTTAGATATAAAATGTCCCCTAAAGAGCTCATTTATTAATATTCAGGGTTGATATAATTGAGTCATGAAGGTTGTAATCCCAGAAGTGGATAAATCAATTGTAATGGATTTACCTGGGTGGTACCCAGTAGCTGGTAGGGTGTGGCTGGAGGAGGTTGTCCCTGGAGGTGCAGCCTTGGAGATTATATATGTGGTTCCTCTTCCCCCCGCTTTCCCTTTTGCTTCCAGCCTCCTCAATGTGAGCACAGCCCATGTGCTCTCCCTTTCACTGCTTCCTGTCACCATGCCCTGAGAGCCACAGTCCCTGGTCTCACACGGACTGAACCCAAAACCATAAAAAAATAAATCTTCTTTCCTCTATGTTACATGGTCTATCTTTAAGATTACAGCTGCAAGAATGCTGATGGATACATCACTAAAAGAGTTGTACCCTGGAAGCTCAGCAATTACTGCCTGTCTCCAACCAACCAACCACCTTGCAACCATACTTGTGAGTCTTTTCTGAAGGTCTGAAGTCTGAAGTCACAAATGTCACCTGCTCCCTGTAGATCTGTGTCCTCATAGTTTACTCACACCAAGCTTTTCTATCTTTGTGATTTAAAATGTTTACTTTGTAATGGGAGGGGAGTGTGGGGGTGGAACCTCCAAGAATTATTTGTGTTTTAAAACCATTCTGGCATACACACAACACTCCTTGTGTGTCTCTTTCTAGATCCCACTGTACTCCCTCCCACTCCCCATAGATGATATTAACAATGATATAGAGAACTTCATAACTTCATATTTGAATAAAAGGTCATTTGAACTATTTCCATCATCATGTATTTTTCTGTCACTCTGAACTTCACTATTACTATGATATATAATTACAATGCACAAATATTTTTTTTCTAAAAAGTAGATGGACTCTCTTTCTACAAAAAACAATATCATTCTTGCTAAGAAGGACCATACCACCTAACTGGCCAGGCATCCTCCATGGATTTCCAGTGTAAACTAACTTTATGGAATTTTTTTTATATTTTGTAATTATGTCGTATGTATTTTTACATACGACATAATTACAAAGTACGACATAATACGAAGTAAATATAAAAAGCCACAGTTTCAAAATAAAAACAAGTACCTATGAAAAGAATGCATGCTTTAAATAATGAGCATTTTTCTATTTATTTTACTTGTCTTTACTAGTTCCAAACAGTATCATTTTAAGTTTAATTGAAAATCTATTTTTTATAGTCTAACACCCTTATTCAGGTCATTGTAAGAATATGTAGCATTTAATTTCAAATTTTTTTAAATATTATGAGTACGCTGAGCAATACTGTATGAACCATGCTATCTGCCTTGATTTAATTTTATTCATTTTTATAACTGCACTTGCCTTTCACACATTAAATACTGTATATATGGGAAAATATTGTGTATCAGCTGTATTCCTCAGTAGTGCCTGATGATAAGCCCATTTAGAGTTAATTCAAATTTCAGTTTTATTTCTGCTAAGAGGTATGCTAGAGTATAATGAGAAACACAATGGTTAAGATAAGTTTGATAGCTTTAATGAAATCGTTCTCTCTCTTGGTGACCTTGAGGGTGTCCTGAATTACTCTTCTTGATGGTGCATGTCAATAGGAATAAGAGCAATAATTGTGCCTGATGGTCCATTTCTAGTGTAGCTTCAACAAGAATATCCAATAAGGTTTGAAGGTCCTTTTATTACTCTGAGTGAAATCAATAAACAAATTAATTCTTTTTCTTTGAATCTTCACTCACTTTCAGAAGTAGCTTACACTAGTTGAATAAAGATTTCCCCCTGAAAAGTGTGGGCTGATATAACAGCATTCGAGAATAGTCAAGCATATTGCCTCTACATATTATATACTCCATAGACATCCTTTCCTTCTAACTAATTTCTCCAATAATAAGCTAAGAGATTTTAGTGGCTTATATTTACGGTATGTCCTCAAGAAAGAAGCACATTGTTATCCACAGAGTGGATCATATAAAATCTACCATAGACTCTTGATACCAACTATTGGATTTTTATACAGTCTATGGAATCTGTAGTGAACATTGCTTAAATTAGAATACAAGGTAGAAATGAAGAAGACAGTAGATTTTCAACAATAAGGTCTGTTTTGTTTTCTTTATATAATCATTTATAGCTGCCCTAAAAAAACAATGAATCACTCAATTGTTGGTGAATCTATGTGCATGTGTTCTAGCAGGTAAGAAACGTGGTGATGGAGGAGAATTTAGTAATGTACCATGATACAAACATGTGAAAAGGTGAAGGGAAACTATTAGCCTGAGATCTTGGCAGTCCCAGCAGTCGTGAAATATTACCATCACTATGCCAAAATTTGCAAGAGGAGAGTAGTTTCTAGAAGGGAAAAAAGCTGTTTGGAGAAGATAACCTCTCAGGAGTTGCTGACTTTGATAGGGAACACAGCCACTCTCCAGGGACACAACAGGAAAGGGCCCCAGAAGGAAACAAGACACATTCACTCTGGCCTTCTTTCTCTTGAGGGTGTTACTCACTGGCGGAACCCAACTGGGAGTTAGAAGGCATGAAAACCCATTGATGCAGGGATTCCGGGTCAGGCTTCTGGAACAGAAAGCAGGCTGGGAAGGAGGGGATCTCAAGGTGCAGGTATAACACATTCAGCATGATGCCCTTTTGGATTTGATTTTTACTGTAAAATAGTTCCCTTTTTCTGAAGATTTTAGAACATAGCACTCTTTGAGAGCTCAGATGCTGTAATTAAACCTAAATGCTGAAACAGAGAATTAAATACCTAATTAGATGTGCAACATACATGTGTTTTGGAATGGTGCAATAAATTAACAAATAAATAAATATAACACTTGAGAAAGCAATTGGAGGGATGTGAAAGAAACAAGAGGAAACAAGTTTAAACTAGGATACTTGCCAAGTTAAATATAAAAATTATACTGAATCATTTCCAAAGTTATAATTGTTGTTTATGTATATATGATTTTATTTACCTTTCCAAAAGGTTGTTTTCATATGTATCTTTGTTATTGAGAATACTTGTGTAATTTATGAGACTCTTAAGACTACATAGGTTTAAAAAAGTTTAAACCTTTTATATATTTTCTATTTTCCTATACAACTAAAAAATAGTATGATTTTTTAAAATATTTTGGTTTAAATGCAAATGATGCTAAGGTTAATCAATTTTTATGAATTAGAATAAGGATAATTATATAAAATTTTAAAAAATTTGATGTAATAGTTGTGTTGTGGACTTTACTCTTTCCACCTATTGGCTACCCTCCCCATAAGATGGTTATTACATTCCCCAGTAATATCAGACTTCTCCATGGTACTTGCTTTGCCCAAAAGATGTGAACAGAAATGAACTGTGTCTGCCGAGCGCGGTCAGCCTCAGCTCTCTCTCTCTCTCTCTCTCTCTCTCTCTCTCTCCTAAGTGAGGCCCTCTGCAACTTCGTGAGACCAGGTTTCAAAATAAAGTATAAAAAAATAGGGCCGGGGGCGTAGTGCGGAGGTAGAACGCCCCTGCGTTCAATCTCCGGTACCGCAAAAAAAAAAAAATTAAAAATTAAAAAGAAATGAACTGTGTCACTTCAGGGTAGCAGCTTAAGAGTCCTCACGTTTTTGTAATTTTGCTTCCGCTCCACTTCTGCCTCCTTCACAGGCTTGAGAAGACAGACCTGTAGTCATCATGTTATATCAATAAGAAATAAATTTCATGGGTGCTAGTCACCAAGACTTGGGGGTTGTTTGTTATGATAGCATAAGCTAGTGAAAGCCGAGTAATTTAATTCATTTAACTTTAATAATTCTTAAACTATGTCTTATAGTAAGTCACTCAGGCAGTAAGGAGTTAAATAATACTGAAGTATTCATCAAGACTTAAGGTTATGTGTGGACAAAAAATTGCTAATTAAAATAAGGAAGATGAATTCATGATGACAAAAAATTCTATTTGGACCATTCAAGAAATATTATTGAGAGATGGATAGATTCACTATATTAAATGCATGCAATATCATGTACTATATTTATGTATATATTAATATATGTATATTATGTATATATGTATATTATGCATATATTAATATTTTATCATGCATATATTAATATGTGTATATGATATATACATATATGAAATATATTAACAATGATATGATATATACATATATTAAATGTTTTATAGTTGAGCACATTATGAATGCAAAAGTCAAACAAAATAAATTTAAGTGATGCCTAAATCATGAAGATAAACAAGAATGATATTCAAAATAGCAATTGTTGGTGAGCTTAAATAGAAAAACAAAGTAGTATAGAAAGCAATGTGCCAAAAAACCATGGACATTGGAAATTATGTAGTTTAGCATAGCTACTGTCAAATGATTTAGGTACAATAGTGACATGCTTAAGTCTAGGATGAAAAACTTCAAAGTACTCAAAGAGAGAAGCATATATTGACTTATGTGTCTAAGACTTAAGAGGAAATTTCAAATCAAAGCAGGCTTTTAAATATTAATTATAGTACCAAGGAAACAGATATTATGGATATCGCCATTCACATTTAGGCAAACACATATGATTTATAATTTGCAAATCATTTTTGCGAAGAGTTCAGAGTGGTTCATAAGGTCCTCTCCTACATGTAAGAAGAGTTCTGAGTGAAATAATAACTGCATTCTTTATCTAGGGAAAGAGTATTGGAGAAAGATATAGCATTAAATGCAAAGATCATAAGGCAGAATGTTAGTTATGGGTGTGATAAAAATAAGTAAAAAGTTATCTGATTAATGTAAAAAAACTAGTAAAATAATTCTATGCTGTTATTTTCTCTATATCAGTTGTATTGTTCTGAATGATCTCTAGTGTTGGCTGTTGATTAGTTAATAATTTGTTCTATCATTCCTATCAAAATTAATCCTGTCTGATGAAGCTGCCTTACTTTAAAATTGACTACACTAACATCACAGCTTTTATTGACCATTCCTCCATCACAGCCATTATAGGACCATAATCACGGGTGAAAACACCTGTTGCATCAAACTATGGAAAGTTTAAATAATTTGAATAACACACTGCTTCTTATAATCACATCTCATTCTGACAGTGTACCAAATAAAAACTATTTAGTGCCGTGTGGTATTTTCAGAAAGATCAATGAAGAACTTAGCCTGCATTTAATGTCCACCTCTATTCTTTTGCCAGGAGTGAATTTGGCAAGAGGGCTGATGTACAAGGATGTTGACTTAATTAATGGAACAAGGACTCTATACCTGAGTAGCCTTTTCTTCTGTGGACAGAGGTTTCTTCCTAAGCAATGCAGCAGGTGGTTTCATGGGACTGGTTGGAAGAAGGAAGTTCCTGAACTGAAGGGCTTCTCCCTTGAGGAGTAACTTTAAATGGCAGCTGATTTTGGCTATTAAGACAACTTATTTTCCTTCCCCTGGGTTCCTTAAATCTTCCCCTGTTGCTTCTTTTTCTACTTTCATAATGATACTCTGTTCCCAGAGATTATTTCAGTTGGTTGCTCTATCCACCAGGCTGTTTAATGTTAATTTCTCTGCCTAATGACATAGAAACTTCCAAATACATGCAAAAAAAAAATGAGGCACAATGACTCATCTTGTCATGGAATTTAGTTCTCCCAGGCTCAAAAATGAGAGTGAATAAAGATTTTAAAATCATCCCCCTTAGGCCAGGTATGGTGGCACATGCTTGTAATTCCAGTACTTGGGAGGCTGAGACAGGAGGATTGCAGGTTTGCGGCCAGCCTCAGCTACTTAGTGAGGCCCTCAGCAACTTAGTGAGACCCTGTTTCCAAAATAAAGAATAAAAAACAGGGCTGGGGGTGTAGGTCGGAGGTAGAATGCCCCAGGTTTAATCCCCAGTACTGAAAAAAAAAATCCCCTTTAGCGTTTTGTTTTCATTTTCCTTATTCTTTCTATAAAGTTGGCTTGTCTGTCCACTCCCATATTTATATCTGAAAGTAGCCATAAAGGTGATTGCTTTGTTTCACAGAGGGAAAAAAATTGCAAGCAAGTGATGGGTCATTATTTCATTATATGTTAGCATTTTACAAATAAAAACTATCTTATTTTTAGAGTTTTACACAAGATATTTTTTTGGTTTCACCCTCTCCATTCTCTGTATTCAGTGCCTGCCACATGTCCAGTACAGTCCAAAATGCTGTGATTACAAATAATAAAATGCAGTCTGTGTCATTAATAAGGGTAATTGAGATATGACAATTGAGAGTTAAGATGTCAAGCAGTAAAAATAAATATTTTGAGAGCAGATCAAAGTAAAAGTAGTATATATTTCTGAGAAATTTACACCTCAACTACAGATTAAAAGACTAATCGGACTTTAGAAATGATGGTGGCAGTTATTTTAAGTAGCGGGCAGCATAAGCATGTTAGTAACTTGGTGACTTTTGCTGCTAGAATGTACGATGTAAGACAGTCTAATATACAAACAAACAAGCAAGAAGGCCAGTTTTGGAGTTTTGGATTAAGAAAAATTTTAGACATGGATTATTGCATGTATATTTATAAAATATCTAATAATTCAATATGTAAAGAACTGAAAGATATCCAAAGGTTTTGAAATGAGTTACGTGGATTTTTGTTTAGGAAGATCACTATTATTTGAAAGATGAAATTCCTATCCAAATTAAGACTTTTATCCTGTCATTTAAACTCTGCACACTGCAATTTTGTTGTGCTTAAAATTAAGATGTGGAGGTGTCTCGGAAGATTGGGAATGGAACTACCATATGACCCAGTGATAGCACTCCTGGGCATCTTTCCAAAGAAATTGAAATCAGAATGTTACAGTGATACTTGCATATCCATGTCCATCGCAGCACAATTTACAATAGCTAAATTATGGAGCCAGTCTAGGTGTTCATCAATAGATGAATGGATCACAAAACTATGGTATATACACACAATGGAATTTTATTCAGCCATAAAGAACAAAATCATGTCATTTGCAGGAAAATTGATAGAACTTGAGAATGTTATACTAAGTGAGATTAGCCAGTCTCAAAAAATGAATAGATGTGTTTTTTCTTATGTGGGGAAGCTAGAAAGAAATTTGGAAATAAGGGTAACATCAAATAGAAGAGCAGAGATTCCAATGGAGTGACTGAGGGGATTTAAGGACAGGAAGAGGGGAACGTAGAGGGAGACATAAAGAGTATAACAGTTGAAATAATTTTACATATGTATACAAAATTACCAATTCTAATCTCAAAGACATGTACAGGGAGGGGGGAAGTAGGGAGAGAAGTGCTCCAAGAGTTGTGTGCAGGTATGTTTCTATCACTCTATGCCCCAATATGATATATAATTACAATGAACCCAATAAAAGAATAAAATAAAACATAAAGCATAATAAAATAAAATAGAATAAATGAGGATATTGGACAAATTATTATCTTTTTTTTTGCGGTATGGGGATTGAACCCAGGGGCGTTCTACCTCCGTGCTACACCCCTGGCCCTATTTTTTATACTTTATTTTGAAACCGGGTCTCACGAAGTTG
>PVJS01008131.1:0-54062 GCA_004027185.1 Glis glis | reverse complement strand
ATTGAGTCTTATAGGTTTGTGTATGTACATCATGTGCTATAGTTTGTTTCCCTCCACTCCCCGCCCAACTCCCTCAGTTAGGTCACCTTCTTTGTCCATCTAAAGATTTCTTCTTCTTCCTTTCTAAGTCCCTTCTACATCCCATTCTATCTAGCTCCCACAGATTAGGGGGAACATCCGATTTTTTATTCTTAGTGTCCTACTAATATCGCTTAGCATGATGTTCTCTAGTTCTCTCCATTTCCCTGCAAATGATGTGATTTTGTTCTTCTTTGTGGCTGTGTGTGTGTCTTAATAGCTCATATCGTTACTGCTGAATAGCATTCCATTATATGGATGTACCATGTTTGTTTATCCATTCACCTGTTGAAGGACACAGCCTCGTTCCATTTGGAGCTACTACAAATAAAGCTGCTATAAATATCTTTGTGCAGGTTTTTGTGAGAACATAAATTTTCAACTCATTTGGGGGAAATGCCAAGGAGTACAATTGTTATATGATTTAAAACTATGCTTAGATTTGTAAGAAATTGCTAAATTCTCTTCCCAAGTACCTATATCCTTTTGCATTTCCACCAGCAATCAGTCAGCATTCCTGTTGCTCCACATCTTGCCAGATCTCTTGCTAGTGTTTTGGATTTTAGCATTTCTCATGCATGCGCAGTGCTATCTGATGACTGTTTTGATTTGCATTACCCTACGACATATGATGTATGTCACGGCGCTTTTCAAATGATTATTTGTTATCGTGTACCTTTTTTGGTGAGTTGTCTATTCAGATCTTTGGCCCATTTTTCAATTGGGTTGTTTTCTTATTGTTGGGTTTTAAGAGTTCTTTTAATATTTTGGATAGATCTTTCAACAGACATGTGTTGCAAATATTTTCTTCCAGTCTGAGGTTTGCCTTTCATTCTCTTAACAATGTCTTTCACGGAGCAGAAGTTCAAAAATTTACCAAGTCCAACTTCACATATTTTTCTTTCATGGGTCATACTTTGGAAGTTGTATCTAAAAACTACTTGCTAAACCCAACATCAACTGAATTTTCCCTTATGCTATCTTCTAGAAGTTTTCTAGTTTTGAATTTTACATTTAGACTTATGACCAATTGTAAGTTAATTTTTATGAAAGGTATACGGTCTAGATTCATTTTTTTTTTGCATATAGGTGTCCAGTCATTCTAATCTATTTGTTGTAAATACTATTCTTTCTCTATTGAATTGCCTTTTTTATTTATTTGGGGTTTTTTTGGTGAAAGATCTGTTGGCATTTTTGGGTAGGTCTATTTCTCAACTCCCTATTCTGTTCTATTGATCTATTTGTCTATTCTTTCACCAATACTATATTGTTTGGACCACTGCAGCTTTATAGTATGTCTTAAAGTTGGGTAGCATCATTCCTCTGACTTTGTTTTTCTTTAGTATCTTGTCTCTACTAGATCTTTTTCCTTTCCTTATCAACTATAGGATCAGTTTGTTGTTATATACAAAATACCTTGCTGGGATCTTGAGTGAAATTCCATTGAATGAATAAATCAAGTTGGGAAGAACTTATAACTTACAATACTGCATCCTGCTATCCATGACTATGGATTATCGTTCTGTTTATTTAAAACATCTTTGATGCCTTTTATCAGCATTTTTTTAGTTTCCTTATATAGATCTTGTACATATTTTGTTAGATTCTTACCTACATATTTTAAATTTTGTGCTAGTAAAATAGTGTTATGATTTTATTTTCAAATTCTAATTGTTCATTGCTGGTAGAGAAAGGCAATTTTTGGTGTTATACACTAATCTTGTATCTCTCAACCATGACATAATCGCTTATTTCTAGGAGGTCTTTTTGTTAGTTTGTTGGTCTTGGTCTTTTCTACATAGATAATAATGTTATCTGCAAATGAAAAAAGTTTTATTTCTTCCTTCTTAGCCTTCCCTTCCCTTCCCTTCCCTTCCTTTTCCTTTGTTTCCTTACTGCAATGGTGAGGACATCCATTATGATGTTGAATAGGATTAATTTTATTTACAGTCTTGGGGAAATATCTAGGTTCTCATCAAGTATGATGTTGGTGTTAGGGTTTTTGTAGATATTCTTTATCAAGTTTAGTAAGTTTATCTCTATTTCTAGTTTGTTGAAAGTTTTATGATAAATAGGTCTTGGACTTGTCAAATCCTTTTTAATTTTTTTTCTTCTTTTTATACAATCATAATTTTTTTCTTTAGCATGTTGACAGATGGGTTACCTTAATTTGTTTTCTAATGTTGAACTAATCTTGCATATCTGGAATAAGTCCCAGCTGATCATTGTATATTCTTACACATTCTTGGATTTGATTGTTAATATTTTCTTAAGTATAATTGTTTTTATGTTTATAAGAGATGTTGATATATAATTCTCCTTCATATAATTTCTTTATCTGGTTTCAGTATTAAGGTAATGCTTCCATTCTAAAATAAATTAATGAGTGTCACCTCTGCTTATTTTCTTGGAGAGATTGTAGAGAATTTATATCATTTCCAATAAAGTACCAATTAAAACAAACATTTATTAGAATTAACTAGTGAAACCATCTGGACCTGGTGCTTTCTGTTTTAAAAATATATGAGTCATCATATACAATTTCTTTAGTAGATGACAGTATTCAGTTTATCTCCTTCTCCTTATGACTTTTGGTACTTTGTGTCTTTCAGGGAATTGATCCACTTAATCAAATTTGTAGACATAGAAAATTTCCACAATATTCCTTTACCATCCTTTTAATCCAAAGGATAAGTAGTGATGGCCCCCTTTCTTTTTATATTAGAAATTTGTGTCTTCACTCTTTTTTCTTGGTAAGGCTATTTGAAGGTTGATCAATTTTATTGATCTCTTCAGAGAATTAACTTTTGGTTTCACTGATTTTCTCTATTAGTTTCCTGTTTTTAATTTCACTGATTTCTACTCTAAACTTTAATTTTTCCATCTACATGCATTAGATTCAATCATCTTTTTCTAGATTCTAAAGATGAAAACTTAGATTCTTGATTTTAATTATTTTTTCTTTTCTAATATGTGTGTTCAATGCTGTTTTTAAGTACTACATTGCTGCACCCTTCAAATTCTTTTAAATTGTGTTTTCATTTTTATTTAATTAGATATATTTTTGCATTTCTCTTAAGATTCCTTCTTTGGCCCATGTATCACTTTGAGGCATATTGTTTAGTCCCCAAATATTTGGGGATTTTTCAGATATCACTCTTGTTATTGACCACTTTTATAACTACATTGTGATCTGAAAGCATAACTTCTCCTCCCTCAAAACATTACTATCATATCAACAGGGCTCCTGGATATAAAATAAGGGACAACAACTAAAAGAACTCTAAAGTTCAGATTTTATTTGAGAAGGCGTCTCTAGGAAAGTTCCAAGACAACAGGAAATAAAAACAAGGACACAAATAGGAATTGTAACCTCTAACACTGACAATGATTGCAAACAGTAAACCTAGCCAATAAATAAATAAACTGAAAACTAAAGGCCTTTTCCCTCAGTTTGTTTTAGCTCATATCATCTCTGAAGAAGTTTTGAATTTCAGACCAGGAATTTGAAATAACTATGGTCAATATACTAAGGACCCTACTGGAAAAGTAGACAACATATAAGAAGAAGCGGGTAAAGTAAGCAGAGAAATGGGAATGTGAAAAACAGAATAAAAACTAGAAACTTGAAATAAAAAACACAGTAACCAATATGAAGAATGCCTTTAAGGGGCTCATGTGAGCCTGAAATAAATAGAAACTTCCTGTAATGAAAAGACAAGCAGGAAAAATTTTGCCTGAGTTTAATATTGCTGCCAAAATATAGGTTCTGGTGCTTACTTTCCTTCCAAAAGTTATTTTCCTTTTATTATACTTCGCAATTTCTGTTAAGTTTTAGACATGATGGAACTGAGATGAAGAGGCCTTTAGTGTTGAGTGCAGCGGGGAGGAGCAGTGCTGCATAATCTTATGATCAGCTCTAGTCTTTTAATGAGCCTGTTTTCTGATGTGACCTTCACAAGCTCGTTTCCTTAGGCACACAGGAAGGATGGAGGGCTCCCTGCCCCACATCAGTTAGACCCCGGTATAATACTTTACCATAAGGGTAGATCTTATTAAGAAAAACAGATTGCCCTGCATGTATATCAAAATGACCCCTTTTCCTCTCCTTCATGGAAACACAAGGGAGTTTTTCTCAGATCTTCCCCTTGAGAACCTGGTAGAGCTCATGACCGTGTGGGAGCCCCTATAGGATGTGACTCTCAGGAGTTCTTTTTTCTCTAGCAGTCCATACCTCAATCTACAGCAATTAATCAATTACCCTTTAAGTTTTCCTACCAGTTGCTGACCTCAGCTACTTTCTCTCAAGTTATTAACTACTGAGTCCTCTTGAAATCAATATCACTGCTAATCATGAAGGTCCCTAAAATAGAAACAAACCAGCACCTGAATAAATCACTGATCTCAGAGTCAGAAAAGTCCCTCGTCCTCATCTTTGGAACTGATGTTTGTAGACATTTTCTGTAATTTGTTTGAATTTGTGTCTGGAATCCCAGTGGTAAGAACAATGGGTAAAGGGTACTATGATCTTTATTCAATAGACACCAAGTATTAGTATTTTTATTAATAGTACCTTACCCTGCTAGTTCTACTGTCTTTAAAATTAAGATAAATGCTTATTGATGCAGTCTCCTTCCTTCTTTATATATAAGAAAAGTGTGGAACATGCAGGATTTAGTAAATTTCTGTGAATACTAGAATTTAGCTAATAGAAATAAATTGATTACACAGGGCTCATACTCAGGAAAATATAATTTTTATACATTTTCATTTGGGCTGTGCTTGAGCTTATTTTTAGGTAGTGAGTCATTTTGATTTGAAATAATGTTGTCGTCTGCCCCAGGAGGGGATGGTTGCCAAACGCCTGCTCAGGGCAGGAAAACAGCACTTCATTCACTCTCCCAAAGCACGGGGCGGTCAAAGAACAATATGCCAACCACATAGGACTCTTCTCCCCCGGCTTGCAGCATGATGTGGTTAAGTGCAGGTTCAGTGGGCAAAACGTGTCTGATATGATTTTGAAGGACAAAAGAGAAGAAAACAAGGTTTTAATACTGCTCATAATATAGTTTCCTCAATTAAAAAAAATCTAGACTAATTCTGTCCAATGAGACCTATGCACTGATGGAAATCCTGTGTCTTTCTGTTCCATGATACCCATTAGACACATGTAGCTAGCAAGCATTTGTAATGTGACTAACGAAAGGAAGAAACTTAGCTTTTAATATTGATCAATTTAAATTAATTTAATTTTTAGTAGCCTCCTATTGCTAGTGGCTACAGTGTTGAATGGATTCAGAAAGAAAATGATCACTTACCATAGGATTAGACTCATGAAGAATACAGTAACTGGAATGGTGACGTAGAATGAGAAAGCAGATTTGAGATTCATGGTTAGTCAAAATGGATATTTGTCTCAAAGTTTGTTAGACCGGGTTCAAATCTCATTTCTACCACTGATTTTGTGATCTTCATCAACCTGTACCACACTCCTCATCCTCAGTGCCTTGCTTTGTAAAGCAAATAACAAATACAGCAGTGCTCAATAAATTTCCTTTTAGGAAGATATAGTATTCTCAAAATATTGTACTCTTGGTAAAAGAAAAGTATCAGTTATCCTCCATTGATCAGTACACATTATATATAAGTATTATAATTCTGCACTGTACCTCATAAGTATTTCCAAGCTAATCAGAAAATTTGAAGTTAGAAATTTAAAAAATGGCTTGATATCTTATTTTAAAAGACAATTTGGGGCTGGGGTGTACCTCAGTGATAGAGTGCTTGCCTAGAATGTGTGAAGTCTTGAGTTCAATCCTGGTACCCTCCCCACATACACACACAAAGAATGACAATTTGAAGAAAGCTTTATTAATAACATAGCTATCTAACTTTTAGCTCTTATAATATGCCAGCCACATACTACTGTATATGTGTATATCTTATTTTGTCTTCACAACAACTGAAAGAATTAGGAACTGATATTACTATTTCCATTTTCACATGTACATATTCAGAGTGCGACAGATTAAATAACTTGATTAATGGTCATATAGTTATTAAATATGAGAAACAATTTAAATTCAGGTCTGTTCAGTTGCCATGAAAGCGCTTTTTTAGCGTGTCTTTATTGTCTTCATATATTATGATATATGAATAGGAACTCATATTGAATTTTGAAAATAATATATACTAGGTATTCTGATAATCCTTCCTACTACTACAAAATATCTAGAAGTGCAGGAAAAAAATAACCAAATTCCTATCAAATGGATATCTGAGCATGCACAAATATAAGACAAATCTCTAATGGTAAAAAATGAAGAGGAAGTTGCAACATAATTAATAAGGAAAGATTAATGATTTCTTAAATATGATACATTGAGTAGAAATAACTAAAGAAATTAGGCTTCATAAAAATTAAAGATTTTTTATTTCGAAGGACAGTATCAAGAAAGTGAGAGGACAATCTAGATAATGGGAGAAAATATTTTCAAATCACATATCTATGAAGGGCTTAGTATCCAGAATATACAGACATGCCTTATAACTCAAAGACAAAAAGACAGTTCAGTTTTTTTTTAAATGGGCAAATGATTCAAATAGACATTTTCCCAAAGATATTCAAATTTGTTCATGGAGAGATAATTCTGGAAAATAACTACCTAAAATGTAGCATAGAGAGAGAAAGGTATAAGAAAGAGAAAAAAGTTAAGGGATGTGGGAGATGGAAAGAAATAAACATAACAGAGAAGTACTTGGAGTTCAAAAAGAGGGAATTAATTTGGGGAAAAGGAAATATTAGTTCATGGCTGAAAATTTTCAAAAATTGATGAGATTTGAGAGGAAGCACTAAGAAAAGAACTTAAAATAATAAGAATGAGAGTGTATTGGTCAGGGTTCACCAGATCAACAGAATTCACAGAATGAAAAAAAAAAGGATTTATTAGATCAGCTCACAATGCAGTCCTGAGTCTTGACTGCACGCGAAGAATCAACGGAATCAGCAGCCGGTAGGGCGGTCCAAGAGCTGGAGCCCCAGGATCGAAGCAACCACCAATTCAGTCCAGTCCAAGATGTGAAGACAAGGAAGCTCCTCGGAGAAACGACTGCGAAGCTTCAGTTCGAAGGCTGGAGGCCGACGATCTCAGACGAGAGCAGAAGATCAAGAAGCTCCTCAAGGAAACGGCAAAATTGCAGACTGACCATCTCAGACGAGAGCAGAGGCGTTCTCTTCAGGAAGAGTTGAGGCTGCTTCTACGCAGCTTTCTCCTTCTTTTATCCAAGTCCTGCACCTATCAGAACCCTGCTACCCATATTCAGGGCAGGACTTGTGGTTCAATCCACTGTTACACAACCAAAGTCACATGATCTGGGGTGAGTCAAGTTGACAAACCAGACCAACCATCACAGAGAGACTGCCTACAGAGTGACAGTGTTTCATGGGAACAACAGCACCCATGAAAGACCGAAGGAGTGAACTGATGATTTCCAAATGAAGAATGAAAATAACTTCCAATCAAGAATTCTGCGCCAGCTGAACCATCAATCCAGAACAATGTTGAGTACAGATATTTCAGGAAGGTCACGGTGGTGCCCATCTGTAATCCCCAGTACTTGGGAGGCTGAGACAGGAGGATCATGGGTTCAAGGCAAGCCTCAGCAACTCAGCGAGACCCTGTTTCAAAATAAAAACTAAAAAAAATATGAAATATGCCTAGGGGTCTAGCTCAGAGGTAGAATGTGCCCGAGTTCAATAGCAAGTGCCAAAAGAAAAAAAAAAAAAGAAAAGAAAAGAAATATTTTTCAGGCAGACAATAGCAGATTTGGATTTCTCAAGAATGTATTTCAACAATCCCACAAGTAAGGTCTGAAATGTAATGGTAAGCAAAGAAATCACTAAACATTGAGGTCAATGAGAGAGATTGTTGCCGGCTTTGCAGTTAGTTTTGTGCGTCAATAGTTAGGCAACTGTCAAATAGGATTTTTATGAACTGTCCACAGTGCTAAACTGTGCTCCTAATATCATCAATGGATGCCCAGAATAGCCAGTTTTCAGCCCCTGCAGTACATACACTTTCAGCCCTGTACACACTCGCTCCAAGGGCTCATGAATAGCTGGTAATATTTTCATTGAATTCACTGTTTTCTCTTTGTGCCTCTGCCAGAACCATGCAGTGAGTTCATCCAATCCAGAATGGCCGGCATCCGCTCTGGGTGCGTTACACGCAAGCAGATTCTGTCTCCCAGGTGTATGACCAGTGACAGATGTTTCCAGGGCTCTGAAATCATATGATCCTAAAATTGCAAATCAGAGCTTCCAATTGTTCTTCAAGCTTCAGAGATCATTTAAAACAAAGACTATTCAAATCTGCAGGCTCTTCCTACAGGGTAATAGTCATCTCATTTTTAACATTTACTGAGATTATCATAAACCGCTAGGTTTTAAAATGATTAAGCCCTAGACTTGTCAGGATGGTAGTCATTAAATTATCTTTTCTTAGAGTCCAGATTCCACAATTTCTTGCGGTCAGCGATTTACTGGTGACTGTCTCAGTCAACATTCTCACTGCTACAATCCAAACGACCAACCATTGCAATCTAGAGGGAGGAAGATGTACTTGCTCATGATGTTTTGCAGATTATTGGTTCCATGCATGTGAGGCCAGGGTCTGAAGCTCAGGGCATGGCAGGGGAAGTGGAGACAGGGAGAGCACTAGGCTCTACTCTCAGGTCCTGGAGGCTGGAAGCAGAGAGAGAGACGACGACGAGGAGAGAACCTGCTATAATCCCCAAGGCCACATGCCCCACCCCCAGGGACCCCTCCTTAGAAACCAAGCCCTACTTCAAACATTGTTACCTTGCTTCTGTGACATCTAGGGGGACTTCTAAATCCAAACCATTACAGCGACAGTGAAAAAAAATAAGAGATTTTTGCCTATTAAATGGGAAAAACACCTTTCAGACGCCATGGAGCTTCTGATTTGGTGGATCCTACTTTGAATTAAGGTTTCTTTGAACTACAGTGACTGAACCATACAATAGCGATCCATGACCCACAAGTGGTTTGCCATCTTTAAGGTGGACAGAACAGGACAGATGATTAGCCCAAGGAGAATTTGTAGCCTCTCAAAAATATGAGTATGTCAGAAAGGAATCAGTTCTAAAAGTTGTCTCAGTACTAGGATATAATGTTAGATATAAAAATAATTTAGAAATTCCAGTAACTCTTCTATTGAAAAGATCTCCTCACACCATCAAACAACCAATAAATACTTTCATGTGCCTAGATAAGAAAAATAACTTGTGCTGGGCACACACTTGTAATCCCAGTAGTTGGTGGGCTGAGACAAGAGGATTGCAGGTTCAAAGCTAGCCTCAGCAATTTAGCGTGGCCCTTAGCAACTTAGTGAGACCCTGTTTCCAAATAAAAGATAAAATAGGGTCCCCAGTACCAAAAAAAAAAAATCCCTAAGTAAATTTTAAAAATACCTCGGTGAATAAACAAGGACAAAATTATGTCATTTGCAAAAAAAAAAAAAAAGGATGGAAGTGGAGAACATCATGCTAAGTGAAATAAGGCAGACTCAGAAAGTCAAGGGTGTTATGTTTTCTCTCATATGAGGAAGTAGAGGGAAAAGGGGAAGGAAACTAGGGGTCTTATGCAAGTAGAAGGGAGACCAGTAGTGTAGAAGATGGAGATTAGGGGACAGAGAAGAGGGAAAGGGGAGGTACAGGAGAATGAAATAGCCCAAATTATGGTCTATTTCAGGTATAAACGTATCACAATGAAACCTACTATTATGTATAATTACAATTCACCAATAAAATATTTTTAAAATACACTAGTAAAAATATGGAGGTAAGGCTAACTATTCCAAATGACCAAACTCATCTGGAAAAAGTTCCTTTTAATAAGCTCAGGGCTCTTCCTTGACAGTTCGCTGCCTTTATGCACAGGGCCTTCGGAGGACATTGCAAAACATTTATTTTTATTAGCCTTCCATTTGTTTAATTTCTTTTGGCAGTTACAGTTTCTTACAGCATAGATGATGTGACTAATTTATGTTTTCCTAATTGGACAGCTAAATATTCTTGTATATATTAATTTTGCACAGGGCCTAGATGTTTCCAAAGAACTCTAATAAACTAATTAAATAAACCAACACACAGTCCAATTTATGACTCATCCATCATTCATCTGCTACTGATTCCGATATCCCCTTGGTTCCCTGGTGTGCATGAGTTAGCAGAATATAGAAGAAGGAAAACAAAGCCATAATAATTCTTTGCATTGTATTTCCTATGACTGGCTGATAATTAATATTTCAAGATGAGTATCCCTTGTCCAAATCTTAGGACCAGAAGTGTTTAAAATTTTGGATTGTTTTGAATTTTGGAATATTTCCATATACATAATGAGAACTCTTGGGAGAGAACCCAAGTATAAACATGATATTCATTTATGTTTCATACACACCTTATACACAGTCTGAAGGTAATTTTATACAATATTCTTAGCATGCCTATGTTTTGACTGGGAATGTAGGAAAACATACTAAAGAAACATAAGGTCAGGGTGGAGTTTTCCACTAGAGGCATCATGTCAGTGCCAAGAAATTTTTGGATTTTGGAGCATTTTATTTTTCAAATTTTTGGATTAGAGATGCTCATTCTATAACAGGTTATACTTATGTTTAACAGAGAGATGTATAATATCCAACATCAGGCTCAAAGCTGTTCATTTTGTAGTTTGAAGCAGACTAATTGAGAGTTACCACCTTATGATAATGAAGTCTGACAGTTTCCCACCCCTACTCCATTAGGGGTCTCTCCAGAGGGGAAGGGGGAGGAGGAAACCCTATAACTCTTCTAATGTTTCAGTTGAAGAGTAAGTTTGAAGAAAGAAGAAAAGAACAGTGCTTAGTCACTCCATGGCCTGGAAACAGAGGCCTTTGCTTTTGTTAATACCTCTCTTGAAATAACCCAACTCTTTTTTTTTTTTTTTTTGCGGTACCGGGGATTGAACCCAGGGGCGTTCTACCTCCACGCTACACCCCCGGCCCTAGTTTTTTATACTTTATTTTGAAACCGGGTCTCATGAAGTTGCGGAGGGCCTCACTAGGTAGGTAGAGAGAGAGAGAGAGAGAGAGAGAGCTGAGGCTGGCCGCGAACCCAGATCCTCCGGTCTCCGCCTCCCAAAGTACTGGGATTACAAGCGTGCGCCACCACGCCCAGCAACCCAACTCTTAAAACATACAAAAATATAGCCCCCTTTAAGAATCCTAGTGTAAAATTTTGAAATATTTTGGAAATACTCTTTGGAAGTGTTTTTATAGATATTTTATACTATGCAAACATCAGCTAAACACAAAATAAACCTAACAGAAAGTTTAACATTACTATCCTGAATTTTGTTTATTGTTCATAAAACTCCAAGCCCTAAGTGTTTAAAGATCCTCAGTTTAACTTTCTGGTCCACTGTATCTCAAGGAGTTATGTTAAAAATAGGGAACTGGAGCCAGGTGCTGTGGCACAAGCCTGTAATCCCAGTATTTGGGAGGCTAAGACAGGAGGACCACAGATTCAAGGCCAGCTTCAGCAACTAAAGCTCTCGGCAACTCAGTGAGACCCTGTTTCAAAAGAACAAATGGAATAGGGCTAGAGGTATAGCTCCTCTAGAGGTAGAATGCCCCTGGGTTCAATCTCCAGTACTGAAAAAAAAAAATATATATATATATATAAATATATGGAAATGGAAATCCTGGTAATTGTTATCTAATATATAATACCCAAAGATTAGAAAAAAAATTAAACTGCCTTAAAATTTTTAGAAACATTAATAGGTAAACTTTGTTTGTTTTCCTTTATTTGATTTGAATATACCCTATTCCAGAACTAAATTAGTCTCTGGGAAAACCAAATTTCCAGCAAATCTAGCGATCTTTTGTACAGAATAGGTGGTTGAGTGCCTCGGGGAAGTCTTTGCATTTCCATCTGCTGCTTGGTTTTCTGAGGTTTCATTATCTGGCTAGACTTTTGAAGGTCACGTTCAAAAAATATAGCCCTCCACAAGTAAGTTTGATATCTGAAGGTGAGAAATGACCCATTTATTTTTATTTTATTAATTTAGACTTCTAGACCACAGCTTGAAAATCGTAAGTATTTAGCTGTGTCTTGGATATGGTGGTTTTACTAAGTGGTTGGCTCATCTCACTTCATTGATGCCCGAGGTTAGTTTTCTGTTAAGTTGCTCTATATGTGACCGGCCAGACCCACAGTGTTCAGAGGAAACCAAGATGGGCAAGAAATGAAAGAACTGCTGGCTAGCACCTGTAGGGGGTGACACCACCTATGAGACACATGTCTGGAGGCATTTTGAATTACTCTTGGCAGGTGTATCATAAACAGATCCTCAGCCAGTGCCAGGGTGCTTGGCCGTTGTAATTAAAGTTACATTATAAAAAGCTCCTGCTGTTCCCTGCTTCTGAGAAAATGCTGACAGAGTCTTCCTCCAACACCTATGACAGTATTTCCAACACCTCTGCATTTGCTATTGCTGTGGCTGCAAACACGGGCATCCACCTCTACATCAGTTGCCATGCAGATGAGAGAAGGCAGCTGGTAGCAACCCGCTTGATTGTGGATGAGACAGGACAGGTGCCTGTGGGTCAGAGGTCAGCCTCTGTGCAAGGTGATGAGAGAGGAAAGCCCCTTTGGCTTTCTAAAACTCCAAAAGGGAAAGCCCTTTTCTGAGCTAGGAATAAGCTGAAATTGTAGTATCATACGTGAGGATAAAACGTTAAAAATATTGCTAAAGCCTGGAGATAGGAGGCTTTCAATGTGAAACCAAGAGAGATAATATAATTTTATTTCATGGAAACTTTAAGAAATTGGTAGGGAGCTCTCTGTCTGGAACAGTTAACTACCTGGAAATAGAGGAATACATTAAACAAGTTCTTGAAGACTCAGTCATATAATTGAAAATGACAAATGTTTCGGCACTCTGTATCTAAACTTAGTACTCATGGGAATTAAAATAGTGACCAAAGGTAGCAGCTGCTTTATGGACCCAGATACTAACTTCTCCTTCATGAAAAGACACTCTTGGGCATTTGCTGTGTGCACCATGTTTGTATCCCTTTGAACTTCACTATGATGTATAATTACAATGCACCAATAAAAAAAATTTTTTGTGGTACTGAAGATTGAACCCAGGGGCATTCTACCTCCAAGCTACACCCCCAGCCCTATTTTTTAATTCTTTATTTTGAAACGGTCTCACTAAGTTGCGGAGGGCCTCACTAAGTAGCTGAGGCTAGCCGTGAACACGGATCCTCCGGTCTCAGCCTCCCAAGTTCTGGGAGTACAAGTGTGCGCCACCACACCTGGCTAAAGTCCCCCCTTTTGATCATTTGCAAAATAACAAAATAACAAAAAGAGTATTTTTTAAAAGTGCAGATAAGTGTCCATTAACAGATGAATGAAACTTCAGGGAGTGAAGGGTCCATTCCTCACCTCAGGAACTCGATTCCCTGGGGTCCTTGGCTTCCATGGCAGAAAAGAATTTCAGCACGAGCCAGTCAGAGACAAAGACAGAGGTTTATTTAGGAAAAGTGGAGGATACATGTTCAAGGAAGAACACAGGCCTTCTCAAAAGGGCGAGAGCCACTTTGGGGTCTTTACAGTCCTTTTTATAGGAGATTGTGTGAGAGGGCGGGTAGGGAGCATAGCAGCAATGGGGGTCCAGGTCCCTTTTTTGGGGAGAATCCTCAGTTTCCTGCCATTTCATTGGTGTGTGCTGGGTGATGCCTGGGCTTACCAATGGTCAGACTTTTTGGGGATCCTTTGTTTACCAAGCATCTCAGGAATTTCAGGTGGGAAGACAGGACATTATGATTAAAAAGTATGGGCCTTTTGAGGACTTTGGCCTAAGAAAGCACAGGCCAGATAGGCCATTATTATTAAAAGTGTGACCTATGAAGGGCTTTGGCCTAAGAAAGATCAGACCCTGTAGGGTGAAGATAATGAAGTTTCTAGATTTTAAAACTATATTTTCCTCTTTCTTTTCCAGTTCATCTCTTTTCTACCTATTTTTTTTCGTATCCTACCTCAGGATCATAAAACTTTGGTAAAGACACACAATAGAATTTCACTTAGCCATAAAGAAGAACAAAATTATGGCATTTGCAGGAAAATGGATGGAACTTGAGACTATTATGCTAAGCAAGATTAGCTGATGAGGTAGGACAGAAGAAATATTAGGCAGAAAGGAGACATTGGGAAGAAAAAAATATATATATAAATTTAAAATTTTTAAATCTAACTCCACCCTATAGGGTGTGTTCAGTCAGGCAGAAGCCTTAATGAGCCCACACCCTTAATCCTAATGGCCCCTCTCCCACCTGAGATTCCTGAGATATTTAGTTAACAAAAGATCCATTAGGAGGGACAAGGTCAGACACCACCCAGCCACCACCAGTCCAAGCCTAAGATTAAGAGGAAGTTGGACCTCCACCACAGCGACGAGCTCCAGTCACCCCCCACCCCTAAATTTCCTATAAAAATAAGGTCGCAAAAGACCCAGGCGACTGCTCTCACATTCTCGAGGTGGCCAGCATTCTTTCCTTGAACGTGTATCTCCCCTTTCCTTGAATTAAACCTCTGTCTTTTTCCTCTGATTGGAGCGTGTAGAAATTCTTTTAAAACTAACCCAAGGACTGCAGGGGCCCTGAGGTGTGTTTCCCTTCCCAGACCAGGGAACAGAGTTATAGCAGTGACCCTGACACTCTGTGCATAAATTTCTCTTTCTTTCTTTCTTTCTTTCTTTCTTTCTTTCTTTCTTTCTTTCTTTCTTTCTTTCTTTTTAGTTTGAAATAGGGTCTCCATAAGTCGCTGAGGCTGGACTTGAATCTGCAATCCTACAGTCTCAGCCTCCCAAGTTACTGGGATTACAGGCATATGCCGCCACAGCTGGCTACAAATTTCTATTTTTAAAATTTATTTTTTTGCTTATTTTTTTGGAACTGGGAATTGAACCCAGAGGCATTCTACCTCCAAGTTATACCCCCAGCCCGATTTTAATTCTTATTTGGAAACAGGGTCTCACTAAGTTGCAGAGAGCCTCACTAAGTTGCAGAGAGCCTCGCTAAGTTGCCAAGGCTGGCTTCGAACCTGTGATCCTCCTCTCTCAGCCTCCCAAGTACTGGGATTACAAGTGTGCGTCATTATGCGCAGCTTTATTTTTAAAATTTAAAGTAATTTTTGCACATATTTCATGACCAGAGTTCTGTGGTAAGAATTTTTAATTTCATGACAAGGAAAGCAAACTTGGCCTCCTAGATGTTAGCATACTTTTACCCTCTAGAGTTTTAACATTTACACTACCATATTTAGGTCTCTTTGTTTTGACTTAGACCTCTCCCTGATACACTGCTGTCCTCAAGAACTTGATGGGAAGGGAAGGCTAAAACTCTACATGTGATTGGAGATGTGATATACACAAGGAAGATGTCAAATACCAAGTGTGTACAAGGATATGGAACAACTGGAACTTTATAGTCTATTGGTGGAAATGCAAACTGGTGGAAGACTGGCAGAATGCACCGAAGGTGACCACGCATATACCCTACGATCCACCAATTCTTCTTTTAGCAATAGACTCAGAAATATATACTGAAAATAATATGTATGTTCAACAAATTACAGGTATTAGGGTTTTTATTGCAGCATTATATAAAATAGTCCAAAGCTATAAACCCCCCCACAGGTCAGTCAACAGTTGAATGGATAAATTGTGATATACTTAGAAAAGAGCAGTACTACATAGCAATAAGCATGAATAAACTATAACTATAGGCAACAATAGTGATAAATATCACAGATTTAATATTGAGAAAAAGAAGCCACTCACGAAAGGGTAAATATGATATAATTCCATGTACATGAAGCAAAAAAGCAGAAAATAATAAATAGCAATAGAAAACAAAACTGAGTTTACCTTTGGTGTTTTTGCAACTGAACTGGAGAAAACGGGGGGGGGGTTTCTAGGTCTCTATTACTAATCTGTTACTTAATCTGGGCTCGGGTTACATTAACATACAGTACTAGTTTTATAACATTTGTTATGCAAAATCATATATAACATACATAAATATTTTTACACCTCAGTGAAATCTTTCAATTATTTTTACTAAGGTTGGGCATGGTGGCACACACCTATAATACCAGTACTTGGGAGGCTGAGACAGGAGGATTGCAGGTTTGAAGCCAGCCTCAGTAATTTAGCGAGGCTCTCAGCAATTTAGTGAGAACTTGTTTCTGAATAAAAAGTAAAATAGGGCTGGGGATGTAGCTCAGAGGTAGAATGCCCAACACAACACACACACACACACACACACACACATCACAAATATTAATAAAATAATTATATAAACAATAATAAATAACAAATATTAACAAAATATTAATTAAAATATTAGCAATAGCAACAACAATGAAAAAAAAACACACAAGAAATACTAAGAAGCTTTCGTACCCATACATCTCCTGTTCTATCCTCAGAGTTCATAGCCATTGAGCCAGGCTCAACTCCCAGTAACATGCACTCTTTACCCTGCATGCCCAGCCTTCTCTGAAAACCAGCCAATTTGGAGATCATTTGACAAGTTGCTCTTTGCTGTTGCCCTTCCTTTACCCTCACCATCATTCATCCGTTCACTTTAAAGTCAAACTGCGATAACAATTTGCAACTCAAGATCCATTATTTTAATTGACAAGTTCTCATAGCAGATTGCAATGTGTTGCTATTTTGGTGAGTTGCTGGGCAGACAGGAGTGCTTTGGGGGCTCTATTAAGAGTTGTTTTAGAAATAGCAAGTGAACAACTCTACATCTAGTGGGGAATAAATAGTGACTTTCCAATGGGATAGCTTTTGGGGTTTGGGGGCCAAGGTGGGGTGCCATGACATATAAAAGACCTGCCAATAGAAATGGAACAAACAAGCATCTTCGATGTTACTTAACTCTTATTCTCCGAAGTTCCTTAATGGTTTCCTACGATCTTTATCCATACAATTTTTCTTCTCTAGGAGTTGACTTCAAAGTGCCCTTCATGCCATCTCTCTTCAGTCCAGTATGGTGTTCAATAGTAATGGACCCTCATTTTAGTAGCAAGACTAGAGTATTCTTTTGCCCCTAGTAGCTCATGTTTACAATTCCATCTCTACCTGTAAGATTCCTGTAAGTACCCTTGCTCAGCCATGAATGGAGGAAACTCAGTTTGATGCTATTTTTCAAGCCGTGGGTGTCCAACCCCCACCATTCCCTCTGTCTTCTCCATCCATTTCCCTGTTTTCTCTGGAATCATTAGAATGGAATGATTGAACTCTAGTTTCACCTGAGCTGGCATCCTGTGAAGTTCTTCCCTGTGAGGCTAAACATCTGCCCAGGTATTTCCATGTTCTGTTCTGGCTGTGATGTGGCACTGTATAAAATAAATATCCCACTAAACTTCTTGTTAACAAAACAGCAGCTTGACAGCTGGGATAAGCAGACGATCAGCACTCAAAGTCCCAGTGTATTCTTAGCTTTTCTGCTAAGAATACAGCTTTTCTGCTATAGCAATTTGAATGAAGGCTCACACTTGAACACTGACACATCTTCACCATCTCCTAATTCAAGGGGCTATTCAAGGTGGCAGATTGAGGACAGCCAGATATAAAGACAAACAGATTCAGGTGAGTGTTGAGATAACCTGTATCAGTATAGCTTATCTTTTGGAACTAAGAATTGGAGTCTCCCATTTCACCATGAATTGACAGTTTATTCCAGGAAGATAAAACCATAAACCAATATATTACCTAAATGTCTGCTTTAAGAAATTCTTGGAAACCAACTTATACAGACTTATACATGGATGCAAATGGCTCTCCTCTTGGGATAATAGATTGTTCACTTGAGCAAGCAGCTTACTTCAACAAAACAGTTTACTTTTCAAGACTTGCTGTAAGAGCCTTATCTTGCTATACTCACAAATCCTATTTATACCGCAAATTTGTCCAATCCCAACCAGTTTCCTCCCTTGAAAGTCCTGCCTTAATCCACTTAAGCCTAGCCCTACAAACCATGTGGTCTTCTCCTGACTTCCCACTTCTGGTATGCTACTGAGTCACATCTCTCTAGCTAGCTAGTTCATTAGCTATCACCATCTATCATCAATACATATATCTGTTTTCTCTATATATTCATCTACCATCTATTTCTATTATCTATCTGTCTGTGTATCACTCTATATAAACATTTTCCTCTCCATATCAGTAGTGGCCTGGGAGTCTACAGTCAACTAGTAATAGAAAGAAATGTTACTATATTATTTTTAAGGATGGGTTATAAATAAGAGTTGTATTAACCATAATGAACACACACTTAATGAATTCCTTTCTTTCATAAATTTCCATCTTACTTGTCATAAATATCCTGAATGTTAAAAGTTGCTAGGTGTGTAAGTACACCCAGTGTTTTTAAAGGCTTGACTAAAAAGGAAAGAAACTCATTCCATAGAAAGCATCTTAAATCAAAGGCATTGTGAGGGTGGACCTTAATTAGCATCGTTAATCAAAGGATAATTATAACCTTATTCAATTTATTTTTACCATGCAATTATATCACAGAACTCTTAAGAAAATTAAACCTTTCAATAAGAAAAAGAAGGCAATGCAACCTCAACTGTAAACTTATTTTTGAAATCCCACTCAGAACTGAGACAAAAAAAGCAATTTATCTGTCAGCTAATATGTACTAATGGCTTAATTTAACCTCCAAGAAGATGTAAGAAATGAAAGGTATTATAATAAAGTACAGTCATTCTGGAACTAAGGAGACTTTGACTGTGTCTTTCTCCAGGAAACTCCAGGATGAACTTAGTGAGACCCTGTTTCAAAATAAAGAATTAAAAATAGGGCTGGGAGTGTAGCTCGGAGGTAAAATGCCCCTGGGGTCAATCCCCAGTACTGCAAAAAAAAAAAAAAAAAGGTCTCCATCCTCATTAATGTCTACACATTACCCGAGAAGGGGGACTCCACTCCAATCTACTATAGTTCCTGAGTTGCTTATATGTGGGCATAGTGGGGTAAAAGAATGGTTTTGAAGATTTTATACAATTTTGATCGAAAAAAAGAAACATTAATTAACTCATTCAATAAATACACTTTTGGGTTCTTCCTCCTGGTCTAGAATGCTATGTCAGTTGATTATTCTTGAAAAGAGGTTTTCTAAAAAATTAGTTTATTAGTGCATTGCAATTATGCATTATAGTGAGGTTCAATGTGATAAAAACATACATGCACACAGCTCTTGGTGTGATTATTTTGTTTTGTTTTGTTTTGAAATACTGGGAATAGAACACAGGGGCACTCTACCAATGAACTCCACCCCTAGCTCTCTTTTTTATTTTGAATCAGGGTCTCCCTAAGTTGCCCAGGCTGGCCTTGAACTTGCTATCCTCCTTGCTCTGCTTCCTGAGTCTCTGAGATTAGAAACATCTGCCAACAAATGGCATAGATTTATTTTTAATACTTTTATTGGTGCATCATAGCCTTATAATCTCACATCATAATGTTGATGGAAGTGTTCCCTTCATTAATTCTCCCCTTTAATCCCCCCTCCCCAATATGCTGATAGCATTATGAAAAGTGGTAGAAATTTTAGGAGGTAGAGCCTAGTTGGAGGAGATAGGTCACTGGAGTCATCATGCCCTGGAAGGGGATCTCTAGGGCCTAGCTCCTTCTCTGTCTCTGCTTCTCAGTTGCCATGAGCTGGTGAAGCTTTCCTCTGTCATTCTCTTCTGCCATGATGCCATGATGTTTCTGTCTTGAAGCCAGCCAACCATGGACTGAAACTCTGAAACCATAAGCCAAAGTAAACTTTCCCTGCTCGAAGTAGTTTTGCTCAGGTATTTGTCTCAGTGGTGGAAAGCTGACTAACACAAACTTTAGTAAGTGTAATTTCAAACTGAGAAAGGAGCTCAGAAGGAAAGGGACAAAGTTGTATGAGAAAGATATTCAGGAAACATGACTTGGACTGGTCTTTGACCTCACAGGGTAGTAAAAGCAATCAAATCCGATTGGCCGCCACTGAAGTCCAATACGACTTATAGATCCACTGCTGAGGTGGTTGCATTATCCACCTCCTCCCTATTTCTATATGCAGCCTTTCTGCACCGAGACGTTGCTACCCACCTCATGAAGGATGAAGTCCCTTTATCCTCTCTGCAAATGCAGGCTGGTCTTTTGACTTACATTGGCCAATAACATGTGGTATCATCCATTAGTCTTGAAAAATTCTCTCTACCCTGGCTTCTGGAAAACCACATCTCCCTAATTTTTTCTTGACTCCTCTCATGGTCTCTCTGTCTTTACTTTTTCCAGATGCATTTTTCTGCATCAATTTTTATTTTCTTAAAGTATGTCTTATTTTAACTTTCTCTCTCTCTCTTTGGTACTGAGGATGGAATCCAGGGGCATTCTACCTCTGAGTTACATCCCCAGCCCTATTATTTTTTTTTATTTTAAAATAAGGTCTTGCTAAATTGTTGAGGGACTCCTGAAGTTGCTGCAGCTGGCCTCAAATCTGTGATCCTCCTGTCACAGCCTCCCAAGTACTGGGATTACAGGCATGCACCACCATGCCTGGCTAATGTCTCCTCCCTTTAAGTACTCTCTTCTGGGGAATCTCAATAAGGACAGAGCTTCAATCATATCTATATGTCGATTGTACATATATTAATATCTCCATCCCAGAATTCTTTGAACTCTGGACCATTTTTTTAACTGCCAACTTTATCTCTCCTCTTAGGTCTCAAAAACACAAAAACTCAAACTCTTCCAACTTGAACCCCGCAATTTTCCCATTTCCTGAATCAGGCACCACTGTTTGTAAAAGCTAAAGACTTAATTACCATTCTTGATGCTTCCTTCTCTCTTAGGGTCAAGTCCAATGACCAGTTCTCTCAGTTTTATATCCTAAACACTTCTCAGTAAGCTGGGTGTGGTGGCACATGCTTGTAATCCCAGTACTTGGGAGGTTGAGACAGGAAGATCTGGGTTCCCGGCCAGCCTCAGCTACTTAGTGAGGCCCTCCACAACTTAGTGAGACCCTATTTCAAAATAAAGAATAAAATATAGGGCTGGGGGTATATCCCGGAGGTAGAATGACCCTGGGTTCAATCCCCAGTACCACAAAAATAAAATAAAATAAAATAAAATAAATAAAAAAATAAACACTTCTCAAATTAATCCACTTTTCCCATCTCAACTGCAACCATTCTAATAATTATTCTTTCCTCACTCTCCTAGATGCCTAATAGATTTCTAGCAGATCTCAACTCATTTATTCTAGACCACCTTTACCTTTCTTAACCACCCTGCAACCAGTGTTTTCAAAATAGAAGCATAACCTGATGAATAAGAACCCTGCCATTACCAGTAAAGACACTCAATTCCCTATCCATACCAATTCAATCTTTCCCAAGTGCCCCTGTGGCTCAGTCTCTCCAGTTTCAATGCTTTCTTCTCTGTCTAGGTAAACTCACCTTTTTTCTCGTCATCTAGAATGTAAGATTCCATTATATAACAAAGTAGATTGTGTGCAAACCCTTCAGTGTGGATCTCCTTCCCGAACATTGTCCTGTTCACCACCTTCCCATGCGACAGGTTTCAGAGCAAGTGTTCTTTACTGACACTTTCTGTAATATCCACCTGTTCCCATTTTAGGTCTTGTCCCCTTGTTCCATAACTTCACAGTATGAGCCCTGATCTTTCCCTCTAAAAATTGTTTGTAGTGTTAGATTTGAAGTTTGGCTTGTAGACTAGTCCCCCACATGGAAACAGAATGAGTAAATGGTTTCAAAATGCCACCATATCACTGTACTTTAGCACTGTCCTCATAGACACTGGGCGCTAACAAATATTTTTTGTCAAATGAATACAAAGAATGGATGCAAGCAATGTATCACAAAAATAGTGATAAGTCTTGTGTAGATGTTGGATGTAGCTCGCTAGATGGTAGACTCTGTAGCAAGAGAAGAATACCAAACAAAAGTTCTTAGTTATTAGCTAGAAAGAACATGGATTCTTACTCATTAATTGGGGATAAGCATAAAAAAGGAAGGGGGGAAGCACATTAATCCAGATAGCACATTTTTTCCACTCAATAGTTCTAAATCTGATATTAAAATCTGATCAAGGAACTATATTCCCCCTTCCCAGCTAAAGTTATAATGTTTAATGTTTGCTTTTCTGAAATAAGGTATTTTTTAAAGATTCACGAGAAACAAATCTATTAAGAATCACCTCAGGGAAAAGGGGAGTTTCCCAGGAAAATCAGTCTCTGGTTACTCCCCAGTGGGGGCTCTGCACTGGAATCTGGGTGGAGAAGCCCGAGGCAGCTGGAGTGCCCATCCTGCAGCTCAGTCCACTCTGGCCCAAGTCAGAATTCAGGGAGTTGGTTTCTCTGGAAACCTCATCTGCCTGGTTTCTCTGGAGCAATTTTATTATTGAATAATCCAGGGCGTCTCTGCCCCCCTTTCTGGAGTGACTTTGTTGGCTCCAGGGGCCAGCACATAGCAGCAACATATCTGTATAATGCGGGCAACAATCCTGGCGACCCGTTTCCAGCGCTTCCTGTCATCACAGGTACTGGAGGCGGGTTCATGATGGGATTGTGGGGTGCAGGGGGAATCTTTTTCTGCTGGATCCTGGGAGGACCAGCTTCCTTCTACCTCCCCATCCTGCTGCTCTTGCTGGGGCTGGCCTGGGGGGCCTCAGGGCCATACTGGAGGGCTTCGCTGGGAAGGGTTCTCTTTTTTTTTGCAGTACCGGGGGTTGAACCCAGGGGTGTTCTACCTCTGTGCTACACCCCCGGCCCTATTTTTTATACTTTATTTTGAAACCGGGTCGAGAGAAAGAGAGAGAGAGAGAGATGGCGTAAGGATCTGCTGGGGATGGAGGCGGCATGACTCCCCATTGCTTGGGCCCAGCCTGGAAGGTGCACCCTGCTCTGGGGCTCACCAGGCATTGGATCAGCAGGCATGTCACCAGAGCCTTGTTACATGTCCTATTCACCACAGCCAGGTCTGGTGTGGGTTATAACCCAGGCAACGCATGATGCTCAGGATTGCGGGGTTTTGGAATTTGGGGAGCAGCTCGCTAGGAGGAAATGAATGCTCCTTACCCCGTCTCAGCCACAGGTGCCCCAGGATTTCAGCGGCCATGGGTCTCAGGGTCGGGTCCACAGTCAAGAAGCAGATGAGAGAAAACATATGACCCTTCACTTTCTGTGACTGGCTAATCTCACTTAACATAATGTTCTCCAGGAAGATCTATTTTCCTGCAAATGACATAATTTTGTTATTCTTTATTGCTGAGTAGAATTCTATTGTGTGTATATCCCATAATTTTGTAATCCATTCAGCTATTGATGGTTCCACCTAGGTTGGACACCTAGGTTGGTCCCATAATTTGGCTATTGTGAATTGTGCTGCTATAAACATCGATGTGCATGTGTTACTATAATATTCTGGTTTCAGTCCCTTTAGAAAGATACCCAGGAGTGGTATAGCTGGATCATATGGTGGATCCATTCCCAGTTTTCTGAGGAATCTCCACACTGATCTCCATAGTGGCTGCACTTATTTGCAATCCCACCAACAGTGTATGAGTTCCTGTTTCCTCACATCCTCTCCAGCATTTATTGCTGTTTGACTTCTTGATGATTGTAAAGGCATAGATTTAAATGTAAGATTTTGTTACTAATATAAATGCACAGTGTCTTTAAGGAAAAGCACTGCCAAGGCGAAAAGAGGACACAAGCATATTATATAGAAATTCTGAATCAAAACAACAGGGAAGAAATTGGGGAAAATGCAGCAGTACTGTTAGACAAGTGTTTTTCCTCCATCCCGTTGTCTTTCAGCTACCATTCCCTCCACCAATCCACAGTCATTAGTAATCCACCCTGTAGGGATCCACACATAAGCTCATGGTTTGCCATGCAGAAACCTGAATGCCAGACCCGACACGATACCATTGAGACTGAGATATCAGAATGTCAGATTTACTAAGAAAGAAGTCCCCATTAAAATCTTTTGAAATGAATAAAATAGACCTTTTGGCTCTCCAATAATATCTTTGTAGTGATACCATGAAGCCTTCAACTAAGTTTTAAAAAGCTGAGACAATTTATATCCTTTGTTTTTTGTTGTTCTGTTGATTGACCCCCCCCCCACACACACAGGGGCATTCTGTTCCTGAGCTACATCCCCAACCCTTTTTTTTAAACAGTCTTACTAAGTTGCTGAGGCTGGCCTTGAACCTGTGATCCTCCTGTCTCGGCCTCCCAAGTACTTGTATTACAGGCATGTGACACTACAAC
Source organism: Glis glis (assembly GCA_004027185.1). Lineage (NCBI taxonomy): Eukaryota > Metazoa > Chordata > Mammalia > Rodentia > Gliridae > Glis > Glis glis. Next base: position 29,556 of record PVJS01008131.1, on the reverse strand, counting down.
TGGCTATATTCAAATTTAATAGGAAAGATTCAGAGGCATCTCAGAGTTAAAATAATAAGACAAACTTTTCAGCCTTTTTTGTATAAGTAAGTCTCTTGGAGAGATAACCTATCTACATAGACAGGACTTGGTGTGAACATATCAGCTCCAAATTACTTTTTTTTCTTAAAAGCAATTTGTTAACCTGTCCAGACAAATAATCGTTATTTTACCAGAGTCAGAAAGTCGCACTTTAGTTTTTTACTTATTTTTTTTTCTCTTTTGCAATATTGGGGATTGAACTCAGGGGCATTCTACCTCTAAGATACAACCCCCAACCCTACTTTATTATCTTATTTTGAAACAATCTCACTAAGTCACCATGGCTAGCCTCCAAACTGTGATCCTCCCATCTCAGCTTCCCATGTACTGGGATTACAGGTGTGTGCCACTGTGCCCATCTTAAAGTTTCACTTTAATAAAGTCTATATGTTGAAAATATATACACACCCAGATGTCCTTGGTGTATAAGTTGCTTCTGCTCTTGATGGTACTTCAGTAGTTAAAAACCAATCTCTAGGGAAAGGCAAGAATTAAGGAGCAAGTGAGATGGGGACGAGTACCTATTCAGGTGCTCTGAAATGTTCCCCTAAACATTTTCCTTCTACTGTTCTTAAAAGTACACAATGAAGCACACAAGACATTTGAAATATTTGCTTTTCTGCAATCATCCTATCCCCCATAGACACACTGTTATGTTGATATTTTTATATACATCTAGATCACTATGATATATTTTAGTGGTTTCCCCAGTGAATTCACATCAATCTCCCACACTTGGTGTGATAGTTGAGTGAGAGCCAAAAAGACAAATAATATGTATTCAAGGATTATATCCATGATTATGCGTTTTGGTCATCATTCTCACTGCTGTAATCCAAAACAACTGACCACACAACTTAGAGGAAGGAAAATCTACTAGCTTACAGTTTTTGGAGATTTCAGAGGTTCAGTCCATGTCACGCTGGGTAAGTGGTGTTCAGGACATGGTGGTGGGAAGCAGAAAGGGAGAGAGCAAGGCTCAGCTCTCACATCATGGAAGCTAGAAGTAAGAGAGAGAGAGCAGGAGGAGGAGGGACCTCATATAATCTCAAGGCCGCACCCCCAGGGACCCGCCTCAATAACCAAACCCCTCCTCCAAAATGAGTGCCTACTTTCTGTGAGATGTTAGGGGTCATTATAAATCCAAACCATTACGCTATGGTTCATTAGCCTATGTGTAATGGATCCCACATGTACACATGAAGAATTAAGACATAACATCTGCTCATTACCGACAGTAATAGGAGAAAAACTACTTTATGAAGGGGAGACTAGTTTAAGCAAAGTTTTTTTCTTTTTCACTTTCTTCCACTTTGAAACTCTGAGACATAGACTACCCTTTCTCTGCTGGACAAATAATATATACTGTTTCCATGAACATAGACTAAACACAGACTGTGATTCTTAGCTGCTAATCTCTCATTCTTTCTATTTTTATGCCTCATATTTTCCCTTCCTTAACTTCATGCAGTAAACAAGAAAGAAAATAAAGACACAAAGCATCGTATAGTTTTTGTCTTTTGAATTATGATTTTAGTTCAATATCCATGTCTTTCTATATATAGAATAAAGATTCTATTAGATGACACTTTTATTTTGATCACACTTGTTTCTGGTATCTAATGGAGAGTTGTATTTTTCTTGGTCTTGGCTTCTTATTGAAAATAATTTGACCATATATGCAAGGACTTATTTCTAGGATCTTTGTTCTATTCCATTGGTCTAAATTTCTGTATGTATGCCAGTAACAATTGTTAAGGTTACTATAACTTTGTAGTAAAATTTGAAATCAGGAAATGTTAGTCCATTAATCTTGTTCTTGTTTTTCAACATTACTTTGGCTATTTGAGATCCTTTGAGATTCCTTATGAAACAGGATAGCTATTTTTTCTATTTCTGAAATTGGATTCTGGAACTAGATTAGAATATTTTATTTCTGAAATTTTGTCATTGTTAGAAATTGATAGCAATTACATTGAAACCATAGATCACTTTGGGTACTATGGCCATCTTAACAATATTAAATATTCGAATCCATCAACACATAATGTCTTCCGATTCACTTATGTTTTGAATTTCTTTCAACAGTGTATTGTAGTTTACAGCATGCAATTATTTTGCCCTCCTTGTCCCAATTTGTTCCTAAGTATAAATTAATAACTTTTTTTTGGTACTCAAGATTGAACCCAGGGACATTCTACCTCTGAGCTACACCCTCACCCCTTTTCATTTTTTATTTTGAACCATGGCCTTGCTAAGTTGCGAAGGCTGGCCTTGAACATGTGGTTCTCCTGTCTTAGTCTCCCAAGTACTGGGATTACAGGCATGTGCCACCACACCTGGCTATATTCAAATTTAATAGGGAAGATTCAGAGGCATCTCAGAGTTAAAATAATGAGACAAACTTTGCAGCCTTATTTACAACAGCATTCTCTTGATGCTGTTGTAAATGAAATTGTTTTCTAAATTTTCTTTTTGGATTGTTCATTGTTAGTGTACAGGAATATAGATGATATTTGTATGTTAGTTTTGAATTCTGCTACTTTGTGAATTCATGTATAGCTAAATATATATAGTTGTATATATATATACATTTTTGGGCATGTAAAATCTTTGGGGTTTTCTATTATAAGTTCATGTCATCTGTGAACAAAGGTAATTTTACTTCTTTTCCAATTTGGATGTCTTTTATTTCCTTTTAATTTCTCACCTAACTGCTCTGGCTACAACTCCCAGTACTATTTTGAATAGAAGTGGTGAAAGTGGTATCCTTATTTAGTTCCGGAATGTAGGGGAAATCTTCGGTCTTTCACCATTGAGTATTATCTTTGCTTTGGATTTTCATACAAGCCTTTCATAACATTGAGATTTCTATTCCTAATTTATTAAGTTCTTTTGTCATGAAAGCATATAGAACTTTGTCAACTGTTTTTTCTGCACCAATTGAGATGATTATATGGTTTTCCTCCTTCATTCTTTTAATGTGGTGTTTTAAACAGATTGATTTTTATGTTGAACCATCCTTGCTTTCCAGAAAGAAATCCCATTTGATCATAGTGTATAGCCCTTCATAGATAGATAGATAGATATAGATATAGATATATAGATATAGATATGTATGTATGTATATATGATTGAACCCAGGGGCATTCTACTTTAGAGCTACACTATCCACCCCCACTTGAAACAGAGTATTACAGAGTCTTGCTAACTTGCTGAGGGTCTCACTTAAGTTGCTGAGGCTGGTCTGAGACCACTTGTCTAAGTATCCCAAATACTGGGATTATAGGCATGCACCACTACACCCAGCTTATATAATCCCTTTAATATGCTGCTTAATTTAGTTGCTAAATTTTGTTGAAGAATTTTCAATCTATGTTCATAAGGGACATGCTATTCCCATAATCAGATGTTGCTGTACTTGATTATGTTTCACAAGTCCCTTAGAATCTGTTCATTTTTCTTCATTCATTTTCCTTCTGCTTCTCAGACCAGACTTGTTTCAATTTCCCAGTCTTTGAGTTTGCTAATTTGTCTTCTGCTTTCTCCAATCTGCTTTGAATCTCTTTAGTCAATTTTTCATCTTTCTTAGTGTGATTTTCACTTCCGAAATTTATGTTTGGTTCCTTTTTATAATGTCTATGTTTTTATTTATATTCCCATTTCAATCATACATCATTTTCCTGATTTCTGTTAGTTCTCTGTCCATGTTTTCCTTTAGTTCTTTCAGCATATTTAAAACAGATTTTTAAAGTCCAGTAAATTTAGTATCTGGGATTACTCAGAGAACTGTTTCTGTCATAGTTAATATTTTGTTATTTTGAATGGGTCATATATTGCTATTCTGTTGTTCAAAACTGGACATTTGATCATCACAATGTGGTAACTCTGTAAATCAAATTCTCCCCCTTCCCCATGAATTCCTGGGGGGGGGGAGTAGTCTTGTCTTGTTTGTGTGTTTGGGGTTGTGGAAGGCTGTAGTAATCTTGTTTTGAGGCCTTTCTAGACAATTTTTGCAAGAATAATTCTTTTTCTTGTGAAATCTTCCCTTTAACTCATGTTAATAGTTTAATAGATCTCCTTTTAAGCTAGGAGAAGAATTGAAGAAAGAAAGGGAGGGAGGAAAAAGGAAAGCAATGAAAGAAGGAAAAAAATAAAAGAAGAAAAACCTCTTCCAATTTTTGTAGATTGGTTCTGTGTTGGGGCATTCCTTAAATACCTAACTAGGTTTCTCTGAGCGTAGATGTCAGATTAAAATAAAAACTCAAGTCTTTTGTCTTTTCTGAGGATGCATCTTGCCCTGCACATACACATGACTCTCTAATTGTTCCCATATATACAGCTTCGTTTGATTGTCCTAATTTCTCCATGTTAGCCAACCCTCTTTTCCAGGCCTTGGGTGGTCTATCATATGCCTTGACCTACAATCTCTTGCTCCAGGTGTTTATGGGCCTTGCATTTTTACCTTTAATACTGGCACTTTCTCCACCTGAGTCAAGATTAGGGCAAAACACCCAGGTGCCTTTCCTCATTCCTTCAAGTATCTTCCAGAGAAGTTAGAACAGATGTATGTAATAATATGCAAATAAGGTCTGCTCCTCTACTTCCTGTCTGAGGCAGAGAACCACGCACTGGAAAACTTACTGCATCAAGACTGGGACTGCTGCTATGCCAGAGAGAAAGGACAGAACTGGGTGAGTAAAAATTTTATGAAACTATCCTACCATTCTAAAGGTGACTTTTTACCTGATTTGGTATTTGCTTGGTAGCTGTAAACTTTTAACTGTTTTCCAAAACCTCAACAAAGTTGGTTCTGCCAGTTGCTACTTGATTGTTTTCAGTATTTCAGTGGGAGAATGGGAGCTTGGAATTTTCCAGACTGCTATTTTGCTGATAACAAAAACTCTTATGTCCTTTTGATAAACTTCTATAATCACTGACCACTTTGTTGCATCTTAGCACATGTCTGTCTCATTGTGAACATTTCTTGTTTCAGACCTTGTATCAGTGATTTCTGCAATGACCTGTGTGTTCTTTTTAGTGGGGAATGGTATGTGGAGAACATAATCTGGTTCCTAGAAGGTGATCATTGCTACTGAGTATCAATTCTAAAAGTCTTTTGATGAGACAGAGCTAAGAAATTTGTACTTATATTTAGATGAATAAATACAAATTCATATTGATATGTCCAATTCAGAAATATGATTATACATTTTAAACCTAATTTCTACAATTTTGTAGTTCACTTCTTTATCCTCTTTATCTCATTATCTTGCCTTCTAAAAGGATTAATAAGTTACTTATCCTACAATACTTTCAAAGGAGAATAAAATAATATACTTTAAAATCATCAGAATTAATTTTCGTCTAGAAATTTACTATAGTAATTTTAGAAACACATTGTCAATTTTAATTAATTTTTACTTTATAGGAATTGTTTTTCTTTTACAAAAGTTGTGCTGAATTTTGTTAAGTGTCTTAAAATCTGTAAGATCATCATACTGATATTTTTCACCTTAATTAAGTGATGTGCTGAATTGTGTTAATATATTTTCTGTTATTGAGCCTTCTTATAGTCCTCTAGTGAACTATAATTCTCTGTTAGTGGCCTGGGAATATAGCTCAGTGGTAAAGATATGATAGGAAGTGATCTGTAAAGGTTCCTAAAAGTGCAATCTTTGTCAGGCTTCATATCAATGTCATTCAGCCATATAAAAGGACTGGAATTTTCTCTTCCTTTTCTACACACCAATAATTTAATATATAAATAATCTATATCCTTCAAAGTCACCAACTGTCTTTATGTTTTATCCCCCAAATATTTCTTTCATCTTTTAGGAAATTAATTTTATATTAATTGATTTTTCATTTTTCTTGAATCCTGAAATTTTTCCAATCTATCCCCTATATCCCTCTTCCTCTCTCTCACTCTTCTTCTCTCTCTCTCTCTCTCTCACACACACACATACTTCTAATTTCTTTAGTTTCTGTTCTTGTTATAGAATTCTGTGTTTACCACTTCCTTTTTACTGTTTTACCCTCATAATCTTCTTTTCTTGCTTTTTTATTTCCTTCTTTTTTGTTTGCTTTTGATCAATTTTCATATTTATTCCATTCTAAAGAATTAGCTTTGACTAATTATGTCATAAAAATTGTTTTTTTTAAATTACTTGTTTTCTTGTGGTTAATCATTTCTAAGATTATAATAGTACTAAGCACCTTTGTTTTTATTTTTTATGTTGCAAAATGTTTTCATACATTCTATGGTGATTTTTATTTATTCATCCTTAGATGAGAAAATATCTCTCAAGACCCATTGTGGGATTAATTGATTCTGTTGTTCCCCTTCACTCTCTACCAAGATTTTAATCTGGTCGTTTTCATTCCCATCTTAGTGAATCAGAATTTTGAGGCAAGTGGGTAGGAATCAGGAGCCATGGTCCTATCAGTAAAACATTATTTGAAAAATGCAAAGCTAGAGAAAGCAAACACATGTAAAAAATGTTTAAATGGAATGGAAACCATGACTTAGGGTGAATGTACTGTTTGAGCACAGGACTGACTCATCACCCAGTTATCTATTTATAACAGTGTAGACACATGGAGATTTATTTTACACTTTAGGTTGTAATACAATACTATTTATTTCTTTAGTTCAATTTTTTTCAGTTTTGGCCATTGAAGCTCTTTTTTGCTGGCTCGTGGATCACATTGACATACCCCATCATTGTGGATTTTTTTCTTTTATTTTATTCTGTTTCTTTTTTCTTTGCTTTTCTTTTTCTTTCCTTCTTTTTGTGCTTTCTTACTTTCTGGCCCTACACGATGCTCCAGGTTCATCTTGTACATTTCCCACTCTAATCCTGGAGTCAGGCATTTCTCCACGAAGCCAGTTTTCCTCTCATTGAAGAATGGTATCAGAAATCAAGCACCGGCTATCCTATGGATTCAGTACAGCTGAGCCCTCAATGGACAGAACAAACAGAAGTGTATATTCTAACCCATGTAGATAGAAATATCTACAAATATTTCTATACGTAACAATTTATCTCCATATTAAGCTAAATGTCAGTTCATACCGATGCCTTCAGCTCTATTGGGTTACCACAGGGATCATGATGGCTTCTTTTGCTGGCTTATCTTATTGTGTATCTGTTTGACATAATCTGCCCCCGTCCATGAGGGAGCAATTCCTGGCCCCTTTCCTGATGCTGCCACCTGCCCTGAGTCTGAGTGAAATCGTGAAGACTTTCTACTCGATGTTGTCTCTGCTTAAGCCCTGGGCCCTTGGTGCCGTGGACTCAACAGACACTGGGTGTTAAGTCCCAGTGGATCCCCTGTGGTCCATTTCCAGTCTCTTCAGTGGCCCACGCTTGTCCCCAGTCCCTCAGCTATGCTGATGCTAATATCCCATTAGGAAGTGTTTTACTGATTTCTGTGCTACAGCTTTAATTTCTCAGGATAAATTGTCTCCTGGGCTCTGATCTGTCTGAAACCCATGATGAGAGAGTTAGACACTAATGTTTATGTAACCCTCATAACCAAATGCCACCTATTTCATGTGTCACTATGCTTAATGCAGAATGAAGTCCGGTGATTTATTTGTCTGCAAGTTTCCAGAAGCTGTTGCCTTTTGGGATGGGCCACAACATGAGATTAAGAATATAGAAAAATTCTCCTCTGCAGTATCCCAACTTGAAATAAGTCTAAGTGAAAGGCCAGTGCATACTATTTAGATGTGAGTTCACTGACTTTGGAAGTGAGATAGCAAGATTGCAGAGCCAGTTTTATTTTGGGAAGCAACATTCAAATTTCAGTTCAATTCCTACTTTAAAAAGGAGAAAAAAACCCAGGTGTGGTGGTGCATGCCTGTAATCCTAGTACTTGGGAGGCTAACACAAGAGGATTGCAGGTTCAAAGCCAGCCTCAACAACTTAGTGAGACCCTGTTTCCAAATAAAAAATAGGACTCGGCTGTAGAATGCCACTGGGTTCAATGCCAGAGAGAGAAGAAATATAACCAAAGGAAGGCTTTTGGGTTCAATCCACAACACCACACAAAAAAAGGAAAAAATAAGAAAAAGAAAATGGAGATAGGGGGAATCCCTCCATTTTAAATTATATTATTGGCTAGACTTTCAGGTTTTGTTCCTTTACCTCTCCCAGCCAGCTAATCATAGCAACCACTGTATTCCTCCTTCCTAGTTGCTTTTCTCTTTTTTCTGAACATCTTGTTACTTTTACCAGATTTCCCTTGTGCTTCTCGTGTAGCTCTGTCTCTACTTCACCTGTTCTGGTCTTCCTGTGAGCAATGCCTGTGCTCTATTTCTTCCGAGTTAATTCTACTTTGTAAGCAAGAATGACTCTTGCAACCCTGAGGTGTATGTACGGACTTAAGCACCTTGCTTAGTACAGCAAGATTCTATGCTCACTCATCTTCTGCTTTGTTGCAAAATACCATGTGGCTTTTGCTAATGTTGAAAGTAACAATGTGTTTTTAATCTAATTTACTAATGTGGAACAGCTTTCTTCTGAATCACAGTGGTGTAACCATTGACAACCAGGCTTTGGCTCATGTGGAGTGTGAGTGCGTAGGATCAGGAAATAAAATTTTCCAGTATTTCACTATCCCAATTTAATCTTCATCAATCTTGGTGAATTAATTAGCAAGTAGTAAAATGATGCTATATCAGTAAATGTTTATGAACAATTACGTGATCTCCTTGAATGTTTTTCATCCAAAAAGCCATGCCATTGAGTTCAACCACACTTCTTTTGTTGCTCTCGTTCCTTTTATTGGGTTATTTTTAAACTTTGCATACAAAAATCATTCTTTTCCAAGTCCTCCGCATCACTCTGACGTTATCCCTTATTCACCTGTTTTGTTTAGTTTTGTTTTTCTTTCTAGATCCATGCTCTCGTGCTTTCTTTTTCTTTTTTTTTTTTTTTCCTGGAGAAAGGTGCTTTCTTTCTTTCCTAAGTGAAGTGAATTTTTTTTTTCTGGAGAAAGGATCCTTCCTTCCTTCCTTCCTTCCTTCCTTCCTTCATCTTCTTCTTTCCTAAGTGAATCCCCTCTATCTTTGTTCTTTCTGTCATGGATCCCCCTTTCTTAGTATTTTTCTCCCCTCTCTTTTCTTCTTTGAAATAAGCTCAAATCTGTCTTGGTTTGGAAAAAGTACATGGTCATTTTGAACTTTCAGGCTGATTCTTTTTCTCTTTGTGTTGGTTGCCAGTTTCTTAAAATCTAGTTTTCTATTCCTCACCACCCATCATCTTCTTGGCATCCTGACATCTGCCTTCCCTCTCCATCCCTGGAGCGATAGTCAAAGTCATCATCAAGACAGAAAAAAACCCAAAGGTATTTACCTAACATATGAATATATATACACAAACATACTCATAAGAGAGAAAGGCTCAAGCTACAGTCCTCATTTCTATAACTGGTCATGCAATCATAGCTGGTATTTATAACTGCTTTTTTTTCTTGGTACTGGCAATTGAACCCAGGGACATCCTACCTCCGAGATATACCTCCCGTCACTATTTTATATTTTGAAACATGGTCTCACTATATTGCGGAGACTGGTCTTGAACCTATGATCCTCCTATCTCAGCTTCCCAAGTACTGGGATTACAGGTGTGCACCACCACGCCCGGCTTATAATTGCTTTTTTCTGTTACTCGTTTTCTATTTCTTCTGCCTTCAGCAAGCAGCTCAGCTTGTCATGGCTTTTTACTATGGTTCTTTATCTGAAGGGTCCAGGCATTAGTAGCACTGCCTCTATTGGATTGTAGTCTTCCATTGACCTTAATTACAGGACACGGTAGTACCAAGAGATGCCTTGAAGGATCCCCTGTGTTCCAGACAAGCTCTTCCTTACCTCCATTGTATAGTAATAGGCCCATTTCCTGATGGTCATACAGATCAATCACCCTCACCAATACCAAACTCCCCTCTTAACCCATTGACACATACACCCGAGAGGCTCCAGGTGGCATGCTGGCAGTCTTAACTTACAGTTCAATAGAATCATAGTTGTGTCTCCTGGTGGAAACATTACTCCTAACTCTGAATTTAATACCTATTGGTCATCAGGACATAGAATTATGGGAGCAGGAAGCAAATATTTTGCTAGTGTTCAGTAGGAATAATAGTGAATGATGCCATTCTCATTTCCACTCCTTGATTCCTGGGCCCATAAATTCTGGCTGTGAGAGAGACAACACTATATTTTGGATGCTAATTCAAAGCACACTGAGTCTTTTGGAGAACCTTTCTCCAACCCTGCAAGGTATTTCTACCTAGCTAGCACTATAAGACTTCAAAAGGCGATTCCACTGTTCTATCAAACCAGCTGCTCAGGACAGTGAGGAACATGGTCACGCCAGTGAATTCTGTGATCATGTGATCTCATTCTCACACTTTTTTCTATGAAGTGAGTCCCTTGATCAGAAATGATTCAGCCAGAGCCAGGCGTGGTGGTGCATGCTTGTAATCCCAGTACTTGGGAGGCTGAGACAGGAGGATCTGAGTTTGCGGCCAGCCTCAGCTACTTAGTGAGGCCCTCTGCAACTTAGTGAGACCCTGTTTCAAAATAAAGAATAAAAAAATAGGGCTGGGGTGTAGCTTGGAGGTAGAATGCCCCTGGGTTCAATCCCTAGTTCTGCAAAAAAAAAAGAAATGATTCAGCCAGCATTCTCACTGCTGTCACCCAAAATGCCTGATGACCACAACTCAGAGGAAGAAAGATTTATTTGCTTATATTTCTGGAGGTTTCAGTCCATCTGAGGCTGGGTCACATCTGCGGAGCTCAGGGCATGATGGTGGGAAGCAGAAAGAACAAGAGAACATATATATATATAGTTCCCAAGGCTATATCCCAATGATCTACCTTTTCCAGCTACACCCTACCTGCTTACCTTACCACCCAATAAATCCATTAATCCATCATTTATCTACTGGTAATATTTATCCATTGATGATTAGAACTTTGATGATTCAATAATTTCACCTCTGAATTTTTTTTTTTGCATTGCCAATACATGAAATTTTCCAGGGGACATTCTATATCCAAACCATAACTAGAAGTAGTGCTGTAACAAAATGGTGACAAGGCATTGTATAAGCTCATGGATTGTAGTTTTTGCAGAAGCAATACATGTAAGGAAGACAAATCCATATCCAGATCAAGTGTTTATTCCAGTAAGGACAAAATGCTGCCTAATGGAAGTGGTCCAGTATAATCAGCCAACCCCCAGGTACCTAGATATTCACTGTAGGGAATGGTGCCATAGCAGACACTCAGTGTTGGTCTCTGCTGCTGGCAGATTGAGCATTCATCAGTGGCCATAGCCAGGTCAGCTCAGGTGAAGTGAAGTCCATAACATCCCCTGAGCCCACTCCTAACTTCTGTCCCTGCCATCAAGGCACTTTGTTCATGAGCCCTTTGGGCAATGACAGAGGTTGCTGAGGAAAGAGGTTGAGGTTGAGAGATACTTATGAAACAGGTAATCCTATTACGTGGTTTTCAGCATCCTTCTCTGACGAGGTCACTCCTTGGGTAACATTCATGCGGGCACAAAAAACTTCATGTTTTTTTGTCTATCCACTCAGAGTTCTATCCATCTGAGTCTTTGCCATGTACCTTCCAAGGAACTGACCATTCAACCAGATCACTGGCCACGGCCCATCTACTGGTGTATTATTGCATGTCTTGTCATTTCTCTTTCCAAGCAAAGGATTCAAACACCATCCCTATCTGCCACTGATTTTGAGCACCATTGAATCTACTGTATCTTATGGCTCAGGTGGCAGAACAGATGTCTGGCTTGCCAAGTGGTACAGCAAACTGGACCTGTTGCAGAACCTTCTTTTGTTGTGAGTCTAAGCTTTTTAGATCATTATTAAGTAGGCAGATATAACATACCTAAATGAAGAACATGTTGCTCCTGAAATTTAATGGGTCCAATAGGCTTGTGCCTCTTTCTTGGTTATTGGTGGGACTAGGTGCAACAATATCCATAAATTTAAGAGGGATATCTTGACATTTCCCATGTCAGGAGACCTCTAGAAATTTCACTGTTCTAGAAAACCCCTGAATTTTAGTTCAATTTATATTCCGCTTTCTTGTGTGCAAATGTCTTGCCAATAAGTTTCTCGGGTAGCTGCTACTTTTCACTAAGTTCAGTCAGCACAATGTCATCAGTATAATGGACCAGTGTAGTAGCTTATGGAAGGGAAAGTTGGTCAAGACCTTTGTCAACTAAATTATGACATAGGACTGGAAAGTTGATATATCTCTCTGGTAGGATAATGAAAGTGTATCTCTGGTCATGTCAGTTGAAAGCAGACTGCTTTGGGACAACTTCCTGGAAATGTATAGAGAAAAAGGCATTTATCAGATCCAGTAGATATCAGGAGATGTGTTAATTTGCTCAAGCAATAAATCCACATCTGGTATAGCAGCTGCAATAGGCGTTATTACTTGGTTAAGCTTTGGATAATCTGCTGTCATTCTCCAAGTTTCTCCTGTCTTCTAAACAAGCCACATAGACGTGGTGAATGGGGCTGTGATGGGAATCACCACCCCTGCATCTCTTGAACCCTTTAGTGGTGCTAATCTCTGAAATCCTGCAAGGAGCACTGCTTTTGACTGACCATCATTCTGAAGACAGGCAGTTCTAACGGCTTCCATGTGGCCTTCCCCTCCATGATAGCTTTCACTCCATAGGACATGAAACCAATGTGAGGATTCTGCCACCTGCTAAGTGTTACTATTCCAATTGTACATTATGGAATTAAGGAAACAGCCACAGGATAGGTTTGGGAAACCAATGGATTCGCTGTGAAATAGACTTGAACTAAAACTCCATTGATCACCTGACATCCATAAGCCTCTACTCTAACTTGATGGTCATGGTGATGTTTTGGGTCTCCTGGAATCTAGAATTAGTCAATTCACAGCCATTGTCTAGTAGAACCCAAAAGGGTGGGGGAGGTAGGGAGAGGGACTGACTTATGATGATGGGAATTGGCTCAGATGGTTATGGAGGCTGCCATTTGTAAGCTGGAGAAATAGGATAGTTGGTGGTGTGACTGGGGTGGGGCTGATGGTATAAACTCTGATGCAAGTCCAAAGGCCAAAAACCAGCTTCCAAACACCCAAGACAGGAGAATATGGACATCCCAAATTAATCAGAGAGAGTAAACTCATCCTTCACCTTTTTGTTCTACTTTCATTCTCAGTGGGTTAGATGGTATCTGCAACACATTGGTGAAGGTGATCTTAGTAAAGGTGATCTTCTTTACTGATTCTAATGTTAATCTCTCAGAAAAACCCTCATAGATACATCCATAAATAGTGTTTTACCGACTTTCTGGACATCCCTTAACCCAGCTGAGTTTAGATGTAGAATCATCCATCCCTTATGTTCATGTAGATGCAATATGTATTCCCCTGACTCACACACGGTATCTTCCACATCTCAAGTATTACCCTTACTTCTCTATCATTCACTCTGTTTTCTGACTAAAAAAGCTAGATCCTGTGTCTTACATACATTAAGGATAAAGACAAAGCTGGGCATGGTGGCACAGACCTTACATCCTAGTACTTGGGAGGCTGAGACAGGAGGATAGCAGGTTCGAGGACAGCCTCAGCAACTTATAAAGACCCTGTTTCAAAATAAAAAATAAAATAGGACTGGGGTATAGTTCAGAGGTAGAATGCCCATGGGCTCAATCCTCAGTACCTCAAAAAGAAAAAAATGGATAAAGACAAAATAATTAATATGGCTTAACAAAAGTCTCACTTAAATCTACCCAAATTTGTATAAATGTTCAAAATGGAAAAAATTCTGGAAATGCAACCAGAATCATATTTCAGCATAAGGTACAATTCTTACTATTGCTTTGGGTCTTTCTTTAATAAGAGTGAATGCTATGTATTTGCTAAACCTCCTCCCAAGTCCTGGCCCTCATCAAAACTTACCTGTCCTTTGTCTCATTCTTTAGGATCTAACTAACCTAATAATAGAATAACCTTAAGGTATTAATAGGTGCTAATTATTTCATATTTTATTCTTTTCAAACCTTATTTTTCATTTAATAGAGATATCAGTGTTTAATTAATAAGATGAGTAATATAGCTACTTGGGTCATTGGGAAAGATATTCAGACACAAAGGTCATTAATTCCTTTACAATTACTCGTATACTCCTAATATATCAGTTTTATCAATGTTATTGACCTTCTCAAAGAGCTGTCTTTTGAGTCTATCGATTTTTCTCTATTGTTTTTCAGTTTCCCCTTGTATTGGCATCTGCTCTGTTCTTTCAATATAAGCAGTCTCTTCTGCCTACATCTAAGTGAGGTCTTGCATGTGAAATTAAATAATTGCCTTAAGTTACCCTGCTCTTCATTCCAAGTCCATAGCTCATGCTTATACCACCAAGTACCTCTCTACCAGGCCAACATCTGATAAGAAATATGAATACAATATGGATATGATGGTGTGGATAAAACTGCATCTAACCAAACAAGTTTTTCAGCCTCTACATGCCTTTCAATGTACTTCACTTACTTTTTCCTCTAATCTTATTTCACCTTCAGTCACCCAAAAGATTTCAAATTACAGGAAAGCCTTCCTAGGGTCAAGTTGTCCATCATTTCAAATTTAACTGCAGATCTCTTTCCCTTAAAGCCAAAGGAATAAAAAGAGTCAACTTCAGGTTGCTGCTCAGTGGCTTTTTAAAAATAAACATTAATTATGAGCCTCTTATGTGTCAGGTACTGTCTAATGAAATGCATCATTTCTTTCAATGTTCAAATTTTGGTGGGGGGATTGAGTCATCAGGACCCATTTTGTATCCTCAAGGCACTGTGTGATCTCTGAGTAATTTAAAAGAAAAGGACCCATGTGCTTGGAAATAACTTGGGAGGTTTTATTTTCTTTGAATAGCTGAAGAACCACATGGGAGGCTGTCAATGCAGATTCTAATAAGACTTGCATAGACCACAAAAGCCCCTTCCTGTAGCATAGCATTACTCAGACCTTGTTTCTACATTCAGCCCTTTGCCTCGACAACATCCTAACCACCCACAGCATTTGACGGGCTGGAGAGAATAGGCAAGCACGTCACCTGCCACCACTCTATTTATCTGCTAATGGAAAGATGCTAGATCTTGTCCTTGTGATTTCTTAACAGCTTGTGACACTCTGCTTTGCAAGACATCTTTGTACTCGCGATCCTCCCGAAGCCATCCTCAGTCAGTACAAATACGCAGAGGCACCAGATCCTACATATCCAATATGTGAAAGGCAGAGAGAACTTTATGACCACATGAGAGTAGAGGTTACCAACATGGCCTTTATAGAATGTGGAAAGAAAAACAGGAATATACTATTGCTCAAACCAGAAAGGCAGGAAGCTGGAATGTTGTTAAAGTTGGAAGCTCAAAAATTCCAGACCCTCACTGCTTAAATAAGGAGCATAGACTACACCCTCAGTTCCGACGCAGGCCGTGGACAGCTTCTAAATCTACTTATACTATGACTGTAAATGCTTATTATGGTAAATGATAAAAATTTACGTGATTTATTTCTAAATAATCAGTGGAATTTTGACCTAAAGGACAAGCACTTCGTTTCTGGATAGGAACTCATGCTCAGTGGGTAATTCCTTTCAGATTTTTGAGTTTCAGGCTGGCCCTGCATACATTTTTATTACTGTGAATTGCTTTCCTTAATTCCATGTGCAAATGCTTAGAATTCTTGCCAAATTATTGTTGTCTTTCTCCAATAAGCACCACTGTATACCTGGCATGTTCTGACTTCAAAACTTTCATTTGACTTACTAAAAAAGAAAGTTGGCTGACTGCAAGGATTTTTGATTTTTTCTTCCACTTATTGGGTTATCTTTGAAAAGTGGTCTCTCTTTTGGCTGAAGGATTGAGTTTTTAAAGGGTGAGGAAATTTCCATGCATCTTTCATTTACATTATACCCTTGCGCTGGGCTGGATATAAAAATGACAACTTCTGCCTCTATCTATTCTGTCCTATTTGGAGCATTTTAATTGTTTTATTTGAAGAAAAGCAGTTGGAGTCTAGAAGCATTTCTGTATTGTCTAGAGCCTGTTCATAGTTGATAAACATTTTAGGATCTGAGGAGGGGAGGTGAATTATGTTATAGTCAGTGTTTCAATCAAAGAAAGGTTAAAGTAGCAGGGTTTCTATGTTGTTGGACTTGTAGAAACTTTATTTCTGTTCACTTATAGAACAAAATTTTTATCCAGAAGTGAAAAGAATGTTCTTTATAGTTGGTGCTGATAATAAATACTATACCAATACTGCATAATGTTGGAGACTAAAGTTGTATTCATGATATAATCGTGATTTTGATACAATGATCACTTTCACGGGATCTAGAAGAGAGAACCCTGAGATTTCCAGTTAAAGAATTTTTCCAGTTTCCAAATATTTGCTTAAAATAATGTTATGTTTGGATATGATTACAAAGTTACTAGAATTCTAATTCTTGCCAAGCTTCTGCCCTGACCAGGTAGGTGAACAAGACTGATTCTTCTGTATCCTCAGTAACAATAATGTATCTGACACTTACTGAAGGATGTTGTGGAAGAAAATTATGATTGGCTCAGAGGCCCAGAGTATCATAGCTACTTTTGTATCCCCAGCACCTGGCATAGGTACTGACACAAAGTAAGTATTACTTGGTTGTTGTATTTAAACTGCTTTTGGAGTAACTGAAAAGAAAGAAGGGTTCTTCTCTTATAGAGTTTGCAATCTTACTGAATTTATTTAACATGTGCAAAACAAAGGGTTTGAGAGCAATTATAACAAAGTACATTCTAACTGAATGAAATGGTTAGCTTCTAAGTACGTAGGAGAAGTTTTTCACATCATGAGGGAAATACCAATATATTACTTGATTTCCTTGCAAGGCACAGGGCCATGTTGGAGAATAAGAAGAGACCATTGAGAAAAATAAATAAATAAAAAGCAGGAACAGATGGGGACCTGACAGTAACTAGGAAGCTTGGTCCCATGACACAGAACACAAACCTACCTTGATCTTTTGCTTATACATAATGTGACATAGCCAACATCAACTTTCTCTCTATGAATCAAAATAAATCCTATTATTCCTATTCCTAAAATTGAATGTCTAGAAATGTATCTTTATTTATGAGATGTATGAATAGAAATGGATTTGAATGTTAAGACTATACCAAGGTTTAAAAAATTCTCATGAAGACAAACATGTTATTGCTTTTAGTAAATAAATATACTTGAGTTGCCAATAGTAGATATGTAGGAAGGAGGTGCCATTTATGATTGACCTTGAAAGAAACCCATTAAAAACTGAGAGCTGGTAACTCATTACTTTTTTTTTTTTTTTTTTGGTGGCACTGGGGATTGAACCCAGTGCCTCTGAGCTATACCTCCAGCTCTATTTTTCATTTTTTATTTTGAAACAGTGTCTCACTAAGTTGTTGAAGGCTTTGCTAAGTTGCTGAGACTGGCCACAAACCTATGATCCCCCTGTCTCAACTCCCCAAGTACTGGGATTACAAGTATACACCATGATGACTGGCCACTCATTACTTCTTAAAGCTTTTTGGTGTTGTTTTTTTTTTTTGCAAAACAAACAAACTAACAAACAAAACAAAACAAAACAAAAAACCAGAGGGGGGCATATTCACCAGATACCCAAGTCATCAAATTACAGTGGCATTAAGTATTTCATAAGAAAATGTAGTAGATAAAAGGAGACAATAAAGCTAGACACTAAAAACCTTGGTGTGCTGAGGATTTCCAAAGGGACAGAATTCCAGACAATATATATAAAGCAATAAATATTTCCAGAATGATGTAAGATAACCCCCTGGGGCAAAACCTTATAATTACTTGATATTAAAAGGTATTTTATGTATTTTTATTTAGATTAGGAAGTTCATACAAATCAAGCAATTTTTTAAATATTTTTATTGGTGCATTGAAGTCTCATATCATAATGTGGTTCATAGTGATAGCAGCATACATACACACAGAACTTGGTGAGCTTTTCCCAGGGTTCCTCTCCACTTCCCCCTTCCCCATACATGCAAATCACACAAAAGTTTAAAGGTCTAGTCTCCCTCACCTCCTGGTACCCTACTAATACTATCTCCTTCTCCAGTTCTTCCATATCCTTTCAGAAATATTTTTTGTATATCCAAAGACATTCATTTGTGGATAGGTGCACATAAACACATACGCTCATATACATGATACACACATATTTTAATGTTTCAAATATATTTAAAACATAAAATATTGTAAATATTCAGAAAATACATACTAGATAGTCTGCACTTACCCCAAATTTTTAAAAGTTTAACATTTTATGATGTTTATTTACAATATAATTTTTTTAATTTTTAATTTTTTATTAATGTATTGGTGCATTGTAATCAGAGAGCTTGATGGGTTTCAGGGTAGTAGAAGTACACATGCACACATCGGTCAATTAGCCCTCCCCCAATTCCCACCTCCACTCCCTCCTTCTCATGCTCAGCATAGTAGTTGACTTTGATAAGTTTGTGTATGTACATCCTGTGCATTAGGGTGTTTCCCTCTCCCCCCTCCCATCTCTCTCAGTTAGGTCGCCTTCTTCACTCATCTAAGGTTTTCTCCATCTTTGTCTGGATTCCCTCCTACGCCCTATTCTCCCTAGCTTCTGCATATTAGGGGGAGTATCCAACTTTTCACTTTTTGTGACTGACTAATCTCATGTAGCATAATGTTCTCTAATTCCATCCATTTCCCTGCAAATGACATAATTTTGTTCTTTATGGCTGCATAAAATTCCATTGTGTATATATCCCATAGTTTTGTAATCCATTCATCTGTTGATGGACATCTTGGCTGGTTCCATAGTTTGGCAATTGTGAATTGTGTAGCTATAAACAGATACGCATGCATTAGTCTGGCAGTTTGGTTTCCATTCTTTTGAGTAGATACCTAAAAATGGTATAGCTGGGTGACATGGTAGGTTCATTCCCACTCTTTTGAGCATCGTCCACACTGTTTTCCAAAGTGGTTGCACTAATTTGAAATCCCACCAATAGTGTATTAGAGTTCCTACTTCTCCACATCCTCACCAGCATTTGGTATTGTTTGTGTTTTTAATGATTGCCATTCTAATTGAGGTTAGGTAAAATCTCAGGGTAGTTTTGATTTGCATCTCTCTGATTGCTAATGATGCTGAACATTTTTTCATACATTTATTGGCCATATGTATTTCTTCTTCTGTGAAGAGTCTATTTAGTTCACTTGCCCATTTTTTGATTGGGTTATTAGTTTTTTTAGTGGTGATTTTTGTAAGTTCTCTATATATTCTAGGTATTAGTCCTCTATCAGAGGAGTAGCTGGCAAAAATCTTCTCCCATTCTGTTGGCTCTCTCTTGAGGGTCTTGATAGTTTGCTTTGCTGTGCAGAAGCTCTTCAGTATGCTACAATCCCATGTATTAATCCTCATTTTAGTTTCCTGTGCCTTTGGGGTCTTGTTGAAGAAGTCTTTACCTGTGCCTATGTGTTGAAGTGTTGGGCCTATGCCCCCTTCGAGTAGCTGCAAGGTCTCTGGTCTGATTTCTAGGTCTTTAATCCATCTTGAATTGACTCTGGTGCAGGGTGAGAAAGTGGGGGTTATTTCCATTTTTTCTGCATGTGGTTAACCAGTTTTGCCAGCACCATTTGTTGAAGAGGCTATCTTTTTGCCACTGTATGTTTTTGGCTCTTTTGTAAAAAATCAATTGGCTGTAAGTGTGCGGATTTGTTTCTGAGTTTTCTATTCTGCTCCATTGGTCTCTGTGTCTGCTTTTATGCCAATACCTTGCTGTTTTTATTACTATGGCTCTGTAGTATAGTTTGAAGTCAGGTGTTGTGATACCTCCTGCATGGTTCTTGTTGCTGAGAACTACTTTGGCTATTCTGGGTTTTTTTGTTGTTCCAAATGAATTTAAGGACTGATTTTTCTATGTCTGTGAGGAATGACCTTGGTAATTTAATGGGTATTGCATTGAATCTGTAGATCACTTTTCGAAGAATGGCCATTTTGATGATATTTATTCTGCCTACCCAAGAGCATGGGAGGTCTTTCCATCTTCTAGGATTTTCAATTTATTTTTTCAATGTTTTATAATTTTTCTCGTAGAGATTTTTTACCTTCTTGTTTAGGTTTATTCCTAAGTATTTTATTGTTTTGGGGGATATTGTGAGTGGAAATGTTTTCTGGATTTCTTTTTCAGTGGATATATGTTTGGCATATAGAAAAACTTCTGATTTTTTAAGATTAATTTTGGTATCCAGACGCTTTGCTGAATTTGTTGATCAGTTCTATAAGCCTTTTGGTTGAGTTTGTTGGGTCTTCTAAGTATAATATCATGTCATCTGCAAATAGAGAGAGCTTCAGTTCTTTTCCAATTTGCACTCTTCTGATTTCTTTCTCTTGCCTTATTGCTCTGGCTAGAGTCTCAAGAACTATATTGAAAAGGAGTGGTGATAGTGTACATCCTTGTCTTGTTCCTGTTTTTAAGGGGAAATCTCATAGTTTTTCCCCATTCAGTATGATGTTGGCTGTGGGCCTATTGTATATTGCCTTTATGATGTTGAGGTATGTTCCTTCTATTCCGATTCTCTTCAGTGTTCTTATCATGAATGGGTGCTGGATTTTCTCAAATGCTTTTTCAGCGTCTATTGAAATGATCATGTGATTTTTGTCTTTAGTTCTGTTTATGTGGTGGATTACATGGATTGTTTTTCTTATGTCGAACCAGCCTTGCATCCCTGGGATGAACCCAACTTGGTCATGATATATGATTTTTGTGATGTGGTTTTGAATACGCATTGCTAGTACTTTGCTTAGAAGTTTTACATCTAAGTTCATCAACGATATAGGCCTGTAGTTTTCTTTTCTTGAACTGTCTTTATTTGGTTTTGGTATTAACGTGATATTGGCTTCATAGAATGTATTTGGGAGAGTCCCATTTCTTTCTATTTCATGGAATATATTGAGGAGTATTGGGATTAATTCTTCTCTAAAGGTTTTATAAAATTTACCTGGTAAACCATCTGTTCCTGGGCTTTTCTTTGATGGTAGGCTCTTTATTGCTGCTTCAATCTCTTTGACTGCTATTGGTCAGTTTAAATTTTCTATATATTCTTGATTTAACTTGTGTCTAGAAATTTGTCAATTTCTTCTAGGTTTTCCATTTTGTTGGAGTATAGTTTTTCAAAGTAGTTTCTGCTAATCATCTGGATTTCCATGCTATTGATGGTAATATCACCTTTTTCATCTCTTATTTTAGTAATTTGGGTTGATTCTCTGTTTCTTTTGGTTAGGTTGGCTAGTGGTTTATCTATCTTGTTTACTTTTTTGGGGAACCAGCTTTTGGTTTTGTTGATTTTTTATATATTTTTTATTCTCTACTTCATTGATTTCTGCTCTGATTTTAATAATTTCCTGTCTTCTACTGGATTTGGGGTTAGACTATTCCTGTTTTTCAAAGGCTTTGAGGTGTGTCATTAGGTTATTTATTTGGTGATTTTCTGCTCTTATTATGTGAGCACTCGCTATGAATTTTCCTCTTAATACTGCCATTAGAGTGTCTCAGAGATTTTGATATGTTGTGTCTCTGTTTTTGTTTGTTTCTAGGAATTTCTTAATTTCTCCCCTTATTTCTTCTCTGACCCATTCCTCATTCAGCAGTGTGGTATTCAGTCTCCATGTGTTTATGAGCTTTCTCTGGGTCTTCTTATAGTTGATTTCTACTTTCATTCCATTATGGTCTGAAAAAACACAGGGGATTATATCACATTTTTTGAATATGCTAGTACTCATTTTATGGCCTAGGATATGGTATATTTTAGAGAAGGTACCATGAGCCACTGAAAAAGATGTGAATTCAGTTGTAGTTGGATGGAATATTCTGTATGTGTCTAGCAGGTCCATTTGGTTTATGGTGTTCATTAGGTCAACGGCATCTTTACTGACCTTTTGTCTTGAAGATCAATCTAGTGGTGTGAGAGGTGTGTTGAAGTCTCCCAATATTATTGTATTGGAATATATGTGTGACTTAATGTCACAAAGAATTTCTTTTATGAAAGTGGTTGCATCTATGTTTGGGGCATAAATGTTTACTATCATTATATCCTCTTGCTGGATTGTTCCTTTTACCAGTAAGAAATGACCTGATTTGTCTCTTTTGATAAGTTTAGGTTTGAAGTCTAATTTTTCTAATATCATAGTTGCTACTCCTGCTTGTTTTCGAGTTCTATTAGCATGGATTACCTTGTTCCATCCCTTCACCTTTAGTTTTTGAGTATCTTTATTTGTAAGGTGTGTTTCTTGCAGGCAGCATATAGATGGATTATGATTTTCAATCCATTTTGCCACCTTATGTCTTTTGATTGGAGAGTTGAGGCCATTTATATTCAGCATGATTATTGAGAGATGAGTTTTATTTCCTTACATTTTGAGTTTTGATTTCTGTTTGAGGTAGTGTTTTTTCTTCTTTGCCTAGTTATTCGTTTGATGGAAATCGTTGTTTCTCTGGTTCTGGTGTTTATTGTTTCTTCTTTGTAATTATTCTCTTTGAATATTTTCTCTAGTGCTGGTTCGAAGACATAAAGTCTTTCAATTTCTGTTTGTTGTGGAAGGTTGTTATTTCCTCATCAAATTTGATAGATATCTTCGCTGGGTAGATAAATCTTGGCTGGAAGTTGTTTTCTTTCAGAGTTTGGAATATGTCGCTCCAGGCCCTCCTGGCTTTCATGACTTGGTTTGAAAAGTCGGGAGTAATTCTTATTGATTTGCTTCTGAATCTTACTTGGTCTTTTACTCTTGTTGCCTTTAAGATTCTCTCCTTGGCCTATACATTCATCAATTTGATTATTATGTGGCATGGTGAACCTCATCTCTGATCTTGTTTATTGGGAGTTCTACATGTTTCCTGTACCTATGTGTCGACCTCTTTTTCTAGGTTTGGAAAATTTTCTAATATTACTTCTCTGAAAAGATTATTGATTCCTTTGGTTTCAGCTTCTATTCCCTCTTCTATGCCTATTATTCTTAGGTTTGCTCTTTTAAGATTGGCCGTGATCTCTTCAACATCCAATTCATGCTATCGAATTCTTTTTTCTAAATTATATACTATGCATTCCTTTTTGGATAGGTCATCTTCTAAGAGTGAGATTCTGCTTTCCATTCTGCTAGTCTATTGTTTATGGTTTGTATTGATGCCTTCATTTCAATTATTGCATCCTTCACTTTCTTCAGAGCTTCTTTTTGATTCCTGTTCTGGATGTCAAATTCTTTATTTATGTGATCCTTCATTTCTTTCAGGCTCTCTCTGAATTCTTTTCAGAAATCTACTATTAAAGTTCTGAATTGTCCTTCTGGCAATCTTTGCACTTCTTTGTTGGCTGGTACTGATGTTGTGGAGTTGTGGGAGCTCATTGTTTCTTTTCTATTCTTCCTTCTCATGATTTCAGGTTTCTTAAGTTCATATCTTAATATAATATATATCTTATATCTTATATCTTAATATATAAACTTGGTAGCTCTCTCTCTTTGTAGGTTTCCTATGTCTAGTCTCTCTCCTTTTATAGTATTTTATTCCGGAGGTAGATATTTGCTACTAGGTGAGCCTGAAAGGTGAATAGCCATTACTGAATGGTTATTCTCAGCTCTTTTTTGTGTGTTCATTACCATTTAAAACCAACTTTGAAATCTATGTCCAGTATCCCTCCACTGTTGTTCTGCCTATTGATCATCATTACTGGGTTGCAGTTACTCTAGAGTTTCTTCTGTCCACTGCACTGGTGAAGTTGATGGGTTCCAGGTGTTAAGGTCCAGGGACCTGTCACCTCCGTAATAGGGAGTAGACTCAGAGGTGTGAGCTGGAGAGTTTGTGCCCTGCAGGCCCCCCGTGCTGCTGGTGCCCCTCCTACTGCAATCTGCATCTTTGCTTTCTCCACTGGGCCTGTCCCTATGTCTCTCTCTGTCTACACATATGGTGGGTGTCACCAGCATGTGACCCCAGGCCTGTGTCTCTCTTTGCCTACAGAAGCGGTGGATGTTGCTTTGACCCAACTCTGTGCAAACACAGCACTCCATGTTTTCCACAGAGAATGCTGGGTTAGTCTCATTTTCCCCCAGGTTCCATGAATGTGTGTCCTGTGGCGATCCCCAGAAACCCTGCAAGGGTGCTGCGACCTGTGGGCTGTAGGGCTGTCCTGCCCGAATGTCGCTGTGGGCTGTCTGCTTATCCATGCTTCTGCTGTGTCTTACAGCAGAGCCCCCCCCACCTCCACAGGGGGTGATCCACAAAGTCTCAGACCTTGCAAGTCTATTGCTTGCCAAGTGAGTCCCTATGACCGCGCTGGGTGGTCTCCCCGGGGAAGCTCGTTAACTTACAGTCTCGTTGAGCGCTGCTCTTGATCTCTGGGGGAGAGGGTGGGCTCAGCTGCTGCCACAGGTTCTGGTCAGGCCTCCGGGCACTTTGGTTTCTATCAAATGTGGAGTGAGCTGCCGCCCACTTTCGCCGTTGATGATCTGCAGTTGCTGGACCCACAACAGGTCACTGGCCTCTCTGTGGCAGCCTGTGGGAGCCGCAATGCTGGCAGATGCTGGCGCAGCCTTGCCATGATGGTGCCGCCGCCACTGCCGCTGCAGCTCAGGTCTCAGTGGAGAGGAGGAAGCCACCGCTCGCTTTCACTGCCCATGCTCTGCAGTTGCTGGACTTACAACAGGTTGCGGGCTTCTTTGTTGGCTATTTGTGGAAGTCACAATGCCAGTAGCCACCAGCGTGGCCTGGCTAAGATGGCACCACCTCTGCTGCTGCCTCCACTGTTTGAAACTCTGTCGAGCGTGGAGTGAGTTGCTGCTCACTTTCGTTGCTGGTGCTCTGCAGTTGCTAGACTTACAAGAGGCCACTGGCTTCCCTGCCAGTGGTCTGTGGAAGCCACAATGCCGGCAGCTGCCAGCACGACCCAGGCAAGATGGCGCCGCCGCCACTGCCACCGCTGTTCCCTAGGTAAAACACATGGACTCGTTACTTTCCTCTGTTCTGTCTTCTGGCTTTGATTCATCGCATTTCAAATTTTTCATTGTTAGTTCAATTTTTCACTGCTTTTCTTCTCTTGCCAAGAAGTTGCTTTTATGGCAATTGAGATCAGAGTTTCAGAAGAATCACGACGTGATGTCTCCCTCAGTCGCCATCTTGGAATCTCCACAATATAATTCTTTAAAGAAATAAAATGTGGAGACATAGTTGAATCCACCAACCCTCCTGTTTTCTTTCCCTTCCTTGAGGTTAATAGTATCTTGAAATTGATATATATTCATACTATTCAAGCTTTCATATCTTAAATACTTTTTTTTTTTTTTTGCGAGCTGAGGCTGGCCACGAACCCGGATCCTCCGGTCTCCGCCTCCCAAAGTACTGGGATTATAAGCGTGCGCCACCACGCCCGGCTTAAATACTTTTTAATATTAATACGAGAAGTAGAATCTTGCCATCATAAAAATAAGGCCAGGTCTTCAATAGCAAGAAAACCAATATTGTAGACTAGAAGACAGGTGGCCCTTGGTGCTATGGTAATAAATTTTGTATAACTGTTGTCTTTTGTGTGTGTGTGTGTGTGTGTGGTACTGTGGATTGAACCCACGGGCATTCTACCTCTGAGCCACATCTCCAGCCCTATTTCATTTTTTATTTTGAAACTGCATCTCACTAAGTTGTGGAGAGCCTCACTAAGTTGCTGAGGCTGGCCAGAAACCTGTGATCCTTCCTGTCTCAGTCTCCTAAGTACTAGGATTCCAAGCATGCGCCACTATGCCTGGCTCAACTATTGTCTTTGATAAATTAGAAACCAGGTCAAATGCTTCTCAAGTCTGTCACTGTGCATTATTATACTATACTGGCTGTTCTTTGCTGACTTTAGCAAAGTATTACTAAAAAAGAGAAAGAAATGAGTAACTTTTTTTCAAAGGCCAACTAAGAGTTTTTAGTCAAATGGGGGAAATCGGGGGCAAACAAAATTAAGGGTGTTGCCTCTTGCCCATCCACGCTTATTGGTTTAGATGATATTAAGGTAGCAGCTATTACAATGAGAGGTGGAAAGACAGGTAAGCATATGTCCATAAGAAGTTGGGGGTTTTATTTTATCACTGAAATTGCTTAGAATTTCCAAGCACTGGAGAAAATGAACAGAAATCCATCCTTTGGTCTCTTATTCCTTTTAAATTCTCTATAGACAGTGCACCATCCTTTTATGGCCTTTAGCCTAAGCAGACTTCCCATTGCCGCCTCTCCTTTGGAATGTTACAGGATCATAGAAGTCATGAAATAAAGTAAGAGAGGTTTAAGAAAGTCCATAAAGAATTTTGAGGCTGGGCATGGTGCCACATGCCTGTAATCCGAGTACTTGGGAGGCTGAGACAGGAGGCTCACAGGTAGGAGGACAGCCTCAGCAAAGTAGCAAAATGCTCAGCAACCTAGCAAGAGCCTGCTTAAAATAAATAAATAAAAATTTAAAAAGGGTTGGGGGTATATCTTGGAGGTAGAATGCCCCTGGGTTCAATCCCTAGTACCAAAAGGAAAAGAAAAGAAAAAGAATGCTAACTGAATTGATGGTGTAAATTTTCCTGCTGGCTTTCCTAAAAGAAAATGGATGCTGGATGGACTCCTCTTTGATCTTCTTTCCCTGCCGTGGAGACTGTGGTATCGCTCATCACCCCACTCTGGTTGTGGAGATGAGGCCACTGTCCTAGGGTATAGCATAACAAAAGACAGACAGGACCTGAGTCCCTGGGTGGTAGATCAGCTTACACAGACTGTCAGGTGAGCAAACAGTAAGCTTTCATATTATTTAAGCCACCGAATTTCAAGTTCTCATTGTTAATAGCTATGTTTTTCCCCAACCAATATAATATAGAGGGTTCTAGTTTATACATTTTAACTGCCCCAGAGAACCTAAATTTATTCATCTGTTTCTTTATTTATGGATATTTACGATGCCTACAGTTTTTAGCTCTTAAGAAAAAATGCAGCATTGAACCACTTTCTATATATGAATTATACACCCATGAGAGTTTTTCTAAAGCAGTGCTGTCCAATACTGTAGCAATTAGCAACATGTTATTTCAATTTAAATTATTAAAATTTTTAAAAATTAAACATTTGTTTCTTAGTCATATTAACCACATTTTAGTTACCCATTAGCCACTGTGGTACTTTCTGAGCTGTGACTTCTTTATCAAACAAGACAAATATAAAATATTTCCATCATCACAAGAAGTCATTTTGAACATCACTGCTCAAGGGCATTAACCTAATAGTAGGATATCTAAGTCATAGAATATGCACCTCTTGGCGGGGGGTTGCTACATAATGCCAAATACCTCACTAAAATAATTAGAGCCATTTATAGCAGTTTGAAAGAATTTTCATTTGCTAATATTTTCACATATACCTGATATCATCAAACTTTTATTTTTCTATTGTAATGGATTGATTGCTATGATAAGTAACTTTTCATGTTGTATGTTTCATGGTGCTTACTCAATGTCACTTATTCTATCAGATTTTTTTGTCTTTTTCTGAAATATTTGCAAAACTTCTTTCCTTATTCTACATATTCATTTTTGATGGTTATATACCTTATAAATATCTTCTATCTCTGGCTTATAAACTTTGTTATATGCGTTTTGGTTTGAATCCCCAAAATTATAATTTTTCTTGTGGTCACACATCTCACTTATTTTAAGGTGTGTGATTTCATTCCTTAATTAAGTAATCCTACCTTACATCAAGTTAACAAAGATATTTTCATTTAAAGATTAAAGATTTGCTATTAACATTGAGATCTTTAATCCATATGGAAGTTATTGTATGTCACACTGAGTAGACATTTCATTTCACTTTCTACCATCTGGTGAGCTAATGGTCCAAATATCATGTATTGAATAATCCATCTTTTGCACTTTGATGTGTAATGCTAACTCTGTCATTTACCAAATGCCCTTATCTTCATGGATCACTTTCTGAACTGTCTTTTCCAATCCAACAGTATAGCTCTTCCTTCCTCTGCTCATATATAATTTCTCTTTCCTTAAAGGTTACTTTTCAGCTTTTACATTTCCAGAGGTTAGTCCCTCCTTTCTTGTTGTTGTCATTCAATATTAATTTGGCAGTTCTTCCTACTTTAGTTTTCCATACACATTTTAGAATCCACTGGTTTACCAGTTTCAAAGATATTGAAATTTTTTTGGATATTGTGGTAGGCTGAAAATGACTCCCTCAGTACATCCACATCATAACCCTTGGAACCTTTAAATGTTCCTTTATTTGGTGGTAAAAATGAGATTTTATAGACGTCATTAGCTTAAGGATCTTGAGTTTGGGTGTTATCCTTGATTATCTGGAAGGGCCTAGATGTAATCAAGAAGTGTCTTCTAATAGGGAGGCAGAAGGAAATTTGAGCACACTTGCAAACACACATACATACACAAGAATGTGATATGAAGATAGAGGCAGAGATCGGAGTATGCAGCCATAATCCCAGGAATGATAGGAGGTGAGAAATATTTTCTTTCTGAGAGTCGAGAGAGAGAGAGAGAGAGAGAGAGAGCGAGAGAAAGAGAGAGAGAAAATGAGAATGGCTCTCCTGCTAACATCTTGATTTTAGCTCAGTAATACTAATTTTGTATTTCTGCACTCCAGAACTTCGAAAGAATAAATTTCTGCTGTTTTAAGCTAACAAGATTGTGGTGGTTTGTTACAGATGCAGATTTTGGTACCTGCTTTTGGGTGCTGTTCTAACAAGTACCTAAAAATGTGGAAATGGCTTTTGAATTGGATAATAGTCTGACAAAAGTTTTTGGTACATGATAGAAAAATTATCAATTGCCTTGAATGGATTGTTGGTAGGCATATGGATGTAAAGGAGGCCACTAGTGAGGGATGAGAAGGAAAATAGGCATGTAGTAAATAAAATCTATATTATCTTATAGAAAGCCATATTATCATGAATAGAATGTTTGTAGAAATACTAGTGTTAAAGGCACTGTTGGTGAAGGTTTGAAAAAATGAGCATGTTATGGAAAATAGAAAAAAGATCCTTGTTATAAAGAGGCAGAAAGCCGGGCGTGGTGGCGCACGCTTGTAATCCCAGTACTTTGGGAGGCGGAGACCGGAGGATCCGGGTTCACGGCCAGCCTCAGCTCGTGCATGCGCGCGCTCTCTCTCTCTCTCTCTCTCTCTCTCTCCCTGTCTCTCTCTCTCTCTCTCTCTACTTAGTGAGGCCCTCTGCAACTTTGTGAGACCCGGTTTCAAAATAAAGTATAAAAAAAATAGGGCCAGGGGCGTAGCGCAGAGGTAGAACGCCCCTGCGTTCAATCCCCGGTACTGCAA